>PJEM01005954.1:80600-120667 GCA_004023845.1 Helogale parvula
CCCCCCCCCCCCCCCCCCCGTTTTCTGCCCCAGCTTGCTTGTTACCTTTACTGGCTCCTACAGCCTAAAACTATCCATTCCAAGATGGGTCAGAAAGTGAAAGGTAAAGTGAAACCGACTAACCCAGTCGGTTAAGCAGCAGGTCATGATCTCTAGGTTTGTGGGTTCGAGCCCCATGTCATGATTTGGGCTGACAGCTTAGAGCCTGCCTGGAGCCTGCTTCAGATTCTGTGCCCCCACCCCACCCCCTTCTCGTCTCAAAAATAAACGTTAAAACAATGAAGAAAAAGTGAAGGGTATGGAAAAAAGTGAAAGCCACTGTGAAAAGCACCAGGCAGTCCAAAGGAATCTGCCTTTGCTGCCACTGACAATATTCCAGGGAGGCACCATCTGCGAGGAATAAAAATATTATCATTTACCAAGAGAAGGGAGAGGAGAGTTTTTCCTCTCCTTCCTCCATCTGCTACTGAAAATTGCCTCCCAGGATTCATCTCCGGTTCTTCTTTTTTCCCTGTAGAGTCGGCCTTTGGAAGATTTGTAAGTGACTGAATGTATAGAAAGTGTTTAATGTAGTTCTGAACACATAGGGTGCACTTGGGTGTCAACAAGTAGATGATGATGATGGTGGTGATGGTGATAATGCCGATGAGGGCGCTGGAAAATGTCGAGCGAGAAGTGCAGACACCTGACGGCCTCCTTTCTGTGCACTTGGCTTACTTTGAGCAGTGGAGTTCAAGGTCAAAGCTTATGACTGTTCTGTCTCAAAGAAAGAATAATTAAGTTTTAGAGCCCTCGAAGACTTTTGTCTTGTTTAGCCAGCTAACAAGACCTCAGGTCATAGCACTAATGAGACCACGGGACCTTTGTGCCAGGAGTTGGGGGTCTCCTGGTAACCTTGGGCTCACTTCAAACCAAACCTCCCTCTGCGCCTTGAGGACACCTTCTTTCTTTTCCCGTTCCTGTAATTGTTTTTCCTTTCTGTTAAAATTAATAGGTGCTCCATATATTTTATATATATATATATATAAAATTAAACAAAGCAGATTCCCCTTCTCACGCTGACCACACCCATCCCAGTTCCCCAAGGTCACTGCCATTACGGTTTGGTATAACTGTGGATCTTTCCAGACCTTTCTCTGGGCATCTACAGACCCGTTATCTGTGCGCTCCCATGAGCGTGCATGCACACACCATGGCACACATTAGTTTTTGTGCTTTTTACCAGTGAGAGATTCTGCATGTCCACAGAGTGTTTTTCCACATTAAGTGGAATTAAAGATTAAGATATACTAAATATCTTGGAGGATTTTTTGTTATATCAGTGAATGTAAATCCATTTCCTCATTAAAATTTTTTTTCTAAATGTTTATTTATTTTTGAGAGAGAGAGGGAGAGCGTGATTGGGTGAGGGGCAAAGAGAGAGGGAGACACAGAATCGGAAGCAGGCTCCAGGCTCTGGGCTGTCAGCACAGAGGCCGACACAGGGCTTGAACCCATGAACTTAAGATCATGACCTGAGCCGAAGTCGGACGCTTAAATGACTGAGCCACCCAGGCGCCCCCATTTCCTCATTTTAAATTCAACCATTTCCCTATTTTTTATGGCCACTTATTTTCCTTCTGATTTCATGTTCTCACCAGAGGTGCTTCAGTGAGAAAGGCCTGGAATAACTCACAGTGCATGTGGTAAATAGGCATAACCAAGGGTACCGTCTCCAGCCAAGAGAGAAGGGTCTCCTGCACTTATGAGAATCTTGCGACTGTCCAATGTAGTCAATTCTGGCTTTGACAATGACGTTTTGTTTTCATGTTTTAGAAGAAGATTGTCGTGAGATGTGGCTGTGGGTTGCTCAGTCACCATGAGTGTAAAATGCGGTGAATGCTGTGTGCTTTCAACTAATGTGAGCACTGCTTGAACAAGGAGATACTGTTAATAACGAACGAGTTACTAAAAATCTCTAATCACTTAGCCATCGCTTTAGATGCCACACATTCGATTAATTCGCCTTAGTTAATTTTTTAAAATCTTATTTATTTTGAATAAGAGAGAACATGAGAGCTGGGGAAGGGCAGATGGACAGAGAGAGAGAATCTCAAAGGCTCTGAGCTGTCAGCGCAGAGCCAGACCCAGGGCTCGATCCCATAAACAATGAGATCATGATCTGATCCGAAATCAAGAGTTGGATGCTTAACTGACAGAGCCACCCAGGCACCCAGCGTTAGTTTTTTAAATGGACTAAATTTTTAAAGGTAATTTCTATCCCCAACGTGGGGTTGGAACTCATGACCCTGAGATCAGTAGTTGCACACTCTACTGACTGAGCCACCAGGCACCCCTGAATGGACTCTATTTTTGAGCAGTTTAGGCTTGTAGCAAACTGAACGAAACGGAGAATTCTCATCTTCCCCCTTGTGCCTCCTCCATCCTGGTTCTCCTTTCGCTAATGTCTTGCATTAGCATGGGACGTTTGTCACAGTTGAGGAGCCAATCTTGGTCTGTTATTGTTATTTTTTAATGTTTATTTATTTTGAGAGAGAGAGCATGCATGAATATGAGTGGCAGAAGGGCAGAGAGAGAGAGAGAAAGAGAGAGAGAGAGAGAGAGAGAGAGAGAGAGAGAGAGAACCCCAAGCAGACTCCATGCTGTCAGCGAAGAGCCTGACACGGGGCTCAAACTCACGAACAGTAAGACGGTGGCCTGAGCTGAGTCAGATGCCGACCCCACTGAGCCCCCGTCTTAACCATTTCAAGTGCACAGCGTAGTAGTAAGTACCTGCCCACTGCGGTGCAGCCAGGGCCTGGAACTCACCTTGCAAAACCGAAACTCCCTGCCCATTAAACAGCAACTCCCTATTCCCCAGCCCAGCCCCTGGCAACCGCCATCCTACTTTCTGTCTCTATGGATCTGACTCCTCTAGGGACTCCCCATAATTGGAACCATCCAGTATTTGTTTTGTTGTGACTGGTGGATCTCACTCACACGCCGTCCTCAAGGTTCATCCCTGCTGTAGAGTGTGTCAGAACCTCCTTCCTTTTGAAAACTGAATAATATTCATATTTTGTTTGTCCATTCATCCATCAAGGGACACTGGGGTGACCTCTAACTTTTTGCTTTTTTTTTTTTATCATTTTCATGAATTGTATTTTATTTTAATTTTTTAATGTTTTATTTATTTTTGAGACAGAGAGAGACAGCATGAGTGGGGAGGGGCAGAGATAGAGGGAGACACAGAATTGGAAGCAGGCTCCAGGCTCTGGGCTGTCAGCACAGAGCCCGACATGGGGCTCGAACCCACGAACGTGAGATCATGACCCGAGCTTTAGTCAGAGGCTTAAGCGACTGAGCCACCCAGGCACTCCTCTGCTTTTTTTTTTTTTAACGTTTATTTATTTTTGAGAGAGAGAGACAGAGTACGAGCCAGGGAGGGGTGGAGAGAGAGAGGGAGACAAAGGATCCGAAGCAGGATCCAAGTTCTGAGCTGTCAGCACAGAACCTGATGGGGCTCGAACTCAAGGACCGTGAGATCATGACCTGAGCTAAAGTGAGTGCTTAGTCAATGGAGCCACCCAGGCGCCCCTACCTTTCGGCTTTTGTGGAAGATGCTGCCGTGAACCTGGGTGTGCGAATGTCTCTTTGAGACCCTGCTTTCAGTTCTTTGAGGTGTGATTGCTGCGTTATACGGTAATTTTGTTTTCAAGTTTTTGAGGAATCCCCGTCATGTTTCCATGGCAGCTGCGCTATTTCACGTTCCCACCAAGAGTGCACCATGCTTCCAGTTCCTCTACGTCCTTGTGGAAGTTACCCTTAAACATTTTTTAAAGTTTATTTATTTATTTTGAGACAGCGAGCAAGCAGGGTGGGGTCAGAGAGAGAAAGAGGGACAGAGAGAATCCCAAGCAGGCTTTGCACCTGCAGGGTTATCAAACCCATGACCAACTGTGAGATCATGACCTGAGCCCAAATCAAGAGTCGGACACTGAACCCACTGAGCACTCAGGCGCGCCAGAATTTACCTTGTAAGGTGTACAATTCATTAGTTTTTAGCCTGTTCACAAGGGTGTGTAATTCCAGAACATTTTCATCCCCCGCAAAAGGAGTCCATCCCCCTTAACGGTCACTCTCCGCCCCCTCTGCCAGCCCCCCACAGCCACTCCTCTACTTTCTGTCTCCGCGGATGGAATCACACACTCTGTGTCTGGCCTCTTTCGAGCAGCGCCGTGACTTCAAGGGTTCTCCACACGGTAGCACGTGGCTGAGGGCTTTCTTGGAGCGATTTCCCTTCGTTGGACCTGATGGTGTGAAGTCTGCCCCCTCCAGAGGCTGGGCCAGGAGCGCCTGGCGTCGCAGCTCTGGGCTGGGCCCGGTGGAGTCTTGCTGGTTTTACCTTTGTCTTCTAGACCTTGACTTGGTCCTTCGGCTGGAACAGTTCTCTTCCCGTTTACTACATCCGCGACGAAAACCAGAGAGTCCTTCTGTACGTCCGTGCTCACACGGCGGTCATCCACAGCGTTTTCAAGAATAATCAGCACCATCTCCAGGTGCGCAAGAGTTTTTGTGTTCTGTTTTTTGTTTTATTACAAGTAAGAGAGGTTGTCTTTCACTAGAATATAGCCTTTTGTTTTTTATTGTAAGGGCTGACTTCGTTATATATCACTATCTTTTGAACTATAGCAAATCTTGTCTTTAGAAACACATTTTATTACTCATTGTCTCTCTGATCCTAATCAGAAATAGCAATTGATTGTAATCCTATAGCCACAAGAACTTAAAGCATCTGGGGTCTTTCTGGGTTTGTTTTTGTTTTTGTTTTTGTTTTTTTTGCATTACCCTAAAAATGCAGTCAGGCTAGGTCATGTTGTCGCCGCAGATCCAGGGGGAACGCAAAAGGCTTCAGCAGGGATTCCAACCCTTTGCAGGTTGAAAAGGGCATTCACTGATCTTCATAATCATGCTGAGAAGTGGGTGTTAATATCCCCATTTTACAGAAGAAAAAAACTGAGGCTCAGAGCAGGTTAACTGACTTGCCCGAGTGCACGTGAAGCCAAGACTTGAATACAGTCCCCTGACCCGGAAGTATTGAGTAGGTTGGTTGTCGTCCTGTTCCTTTCCCACCTTGAGCACCTCCCTTTACTTTCAGTGCCCCCTGTGACTGCTTGAGTGTCCCACGTGCCTGCCCCCCCCCCCCCCCCCCCCCCCCCCCCCCCGCTTCCTCCATTCCTGACATTTTCATCATTTACCTAACCAAATGTCCTCTTTTCTTGGACTTTTCTGACTCTCCACTCATTAGCCGGGTGAAGAGTTCAGTGTTACCCTTTTCAGCGGACATGTATTTTAAGGAGGACCTTCCTTAATCAATATCTAGGTCAAAAACATCACAGAGGATTTTTCCGAAAGCCCACTGTGCCAGGGATCCAAACCACGTGGGTGCAGCTGGAGGCAGTTGCTCTCTAGAAGTCCAGGAACACACGCAAAACCAGCCAGCACCCCTCCGCGCAGCCCAGCTGAGTGTGTGGCACTGAGCACAGTGGTCACGGCACAGGGAGGAGGGGGAGTCAGGAAGCGGCAGGAGCGAGCAGGTGTCCAGCCCCGCTCAGAGGGAGCTGGCCATGAATGGCCTTGACCATTCATTCATTCATTCATTCATTCCACAGGTATTTCTCATAACATCCGCGTTTCAGATTCTGGGTCCGTAGTCATGAACAAAACAGATCCAGTCTCCTACCTCGCAGACCTTATGGTCTCATAAATACGTAATTACGGATTATAACAAGCCCTCCAAAGGAAATGTGTGAATGCTGTAGGGGACAGGCCAAGAGTGAGAGCCGGACCTCAGGCTGGGTTGGCTGGGAGTGCAGACGTGCCCTTGAGGCCGAGATCTGACTGATGAGAATGAACCAACCGGGGACAGGTTGGGGAGGAAATTCTAGACCGAGTTTGCGGGCCTGGGCCTGGGGCCCAGAAAGGAGGCCTGTATGGCTGGTGCAGAGTGAGCAAGGGGAGACGAAGAAGGGAGGAAACAGGCTATTTCCTGGCAGGGAGCACTACCATTTTGTCTGTGTTTCCAGAAAATTCCAGAAGCTACTGGGAAAGGGTTGTAGGGAGCTAGAAATTAAAGCAGGTAGACCAGTGAGGAGCTTTTTTTCTGCAGAGCTGTGCAGTGACCCGATGTGGACACTGAGGGAGATGAGGTCAGCAGGGAGGTTCTGGCGGACAGGGCAGAACCCCAACATTTATTCTCATCCTGGGTTCAGAGTCGGGGACATGCCTGCATCCATAGCAAGCCCCTATTCTTGTGGGGAGCGGGGGTTATCTTGGTGTTTTGAGGGGGAGAAAATGTTGGCCCGCCTGGCCATGGAGAAACACCAGGGAAAGCCAGTGGGCATGGAGTTTTCGGCCAGATGACCCTGGAAGGGGAGCTCTGGTCTCTCTCTGGGGCCCCAGCCACTCCTACCAGTGCCAAGCCTGGGCCGTGTCCCTGACGTTTCAAAGCGTTTTCTCTCCATTTCTGCAGGGCCACTCCAACGCCATCTCCTGCCTCTGCGTCAGCGAAGACAGGCGGTGGATTGCCACGGCCGACAAGGGGCCCAACTGCCTGATAATTATATGGGACTCCCTCACCGGGTAGGCTTGGCGCCCTCGTGCTTTCTCCTGCTCAGTGTTGCGTGTCCTCCCCGGGGCCCAGGATGGACGAGCAACGCCAGCCTGGGCGTGCAGAAGCCAGTGATGGGAAGGGTGCAGGGTGAGGGGCGAAGCGGCCTGGGAGAGGCTGGCCATCCTGCGGCCTTGAGTGACGTTACCTTGGTGAATTTCCCATTCACAATTCTTGGCTCTTGAGGCCCAGAAACTTCATTTGGCGGCGTCCCAGAGCAGACGGGGCTGAGGGAGGTTGACTCGCACGAACCCAGCTCAGAGGCCCCGAGACGTGAGGGGACCTTCCCCAAGGAGGAGGCTAATGTTACCTTCTGTTGTGGTGTCCTTGGGCTGCTCTCAGAAGTCGCCACATGTGGAGGGGCCTAAAACGACGGCAAGTCGTTCTCTCACGGTTCACGAGGCCGGAAGTGTGGAATCAGGGTGCCTGCGGGGCTGGTACCTTCTGGGGCTCCCCTCCCGGCTGCCGCTGGTGGCTGGCGGTCTTGCTGGTAGACTGATCACTCTAGTCGCTGCCTCTGTCTTCACGCAGCATTTTCTTCTGCGTGTCTCTCCGTGTCCCCTCTTCTGGGAGCTCAACAGTCATTGAATGTAGGGTCCCTCCTAATGCAGTAGGACTTCCTCTGAACAAACGACATCTGCTGAGACCCGATCCCCACACAACGCTCAGAGTCTCAGGTTCTGGGTGGACGTGACTTTTGAAGGGGACCCTTCAACCCACCACACTTACCTCACACGACTGTCGTGGAGGCCAGTAGACATACTACCTGGCCCGTGACAGATGGCTTGTATGTGAGCTTTCTTTTTTAATTCCTGGTCCTAGAGACAGAGAGCGGTGCTGGATTAGTTGACAAGATTTTAAAGCCCTGGTCGGGTTAGGGGGTGACGTCGGGGCTGGACGAGTCCAGTGGGGCTAGATTAGGAAGGTGTGTTTAATGCTCTCGAGTGTTCTGGAAAGTTATACTGGATCTTCAAAGACACAGGTCCCCGAGGTGACCGGTGACCCGCATAGGGCCATGTTACCTAATTCTGGTCCTCATCTTAGGGTCGTCTCCGTGGCATTTGCACTCTTCATTTTCTTGGCTTCTCTGATGCCACGCCTCCTGGTTCTCATCCGACTTACCGGCTCTTCTTCCTCAGATTCTTCTGAATCTCGCCCCCTCTGGTTTTTCCTTAACTGTGGCCTGAGGATGCGTTGGTATTCTTCCAACCAGGACGGAGCAGACCTGGGGCTGGAAGCCACCCGTCTTCATCTCAACGGCGCCCCAATATTGGGCCACCCGCGTGGCTCAGTCAGAAAAGTGTCCGTCCAGCTTCGGCTCATGTCATGATTGCGGGGTTTGTGAGTTCGAGCCCTGCATCAGGCCATCTGTTGTCAACGCAGAGCCCACTTCAGATCCTCTGTCCCCCTCTCCCCCTGACCCTCCCCCACCATCCCTCTCTCTCAAAAATAAATAAACATAAAAAAAAATAGCCACCTCAATACTTCCTGTTTTCCCTGATGAGGCAGGTGCTGGAGGACGTTCCACCCAGACGTCCCATGGAATCTCCTGCTAAAATGTCCCCAAGCCCGGTGGCATCTCTTCCTAGGTGCCTTCCGAACCCAGCCCTGTAGCCGCACCCCCTCCTAGCCTCCTCCTCCGCAGCCTTATGCCTGGACCCGGATTGTGTTCTATCGTAGCAAAGTATACATAACATAAAATGGACCATCTTCATGATTTTTTTTAATGTTTTATTTATTTTTGATACAGAGAGAAACAGAGCATGAGAGGGGGAGGGGCAGAGAGAGAAGGAGACACAGAATCTGAAGCAGGCTCCAGGCTCTGAGCTAGCTCTCAGCACAGAGCCCGACGTGGAGCTCGAACCCACGAACGTGAGATCTGACCTGAGCCGAAGTCGGAGGCTTAACCGACTGAGCCACTCAGGCGCCCCTCTTCATGATTTTTAAGTGTATAATTCAGTGGCATTAATTGCATTCACGGTATTATGCAACCTCACCACTGTTTCCAGAACATTTTCATCACCCCCCCAAACCAGAACCTGTGCAGGGGAGCCCCCCTCCCTCCCCCCTGCTGCCCCCGATCTACTTCTGTCTCCGTAGACTTGCCTGTTGCTGTTCGCATTGGAATCGTACATGACTTTTCGTGCGCCTTCCCTCCCGCGGCTTGTTCCCAGGGTTCTGTGCGGCGGCCTGAGCCTCTGCGTCCTTCCTTCTGCTGGCTGCTTATCCGTTCATCTGTTGATTTTAAAAAATCTATTTATATTTTTTAGATGTTTATCTATTTATATTTGTGAGAAAGGGGCAGGGGAATGAGCGAGTGAGCAGGGGAGGGACAGAGAGGGAAAGAGCAAGAGAATCTCAAGTAGGCTCCACACTGTCAGCACAGAGCCCAGTACGAGGCTTGAACAATGAACCACGAGGTCATGACCTGAATCAAAATCAAAAGTTGGACACAGTGGACTGAGCTACCCTAGAGCCCCTAAAAATCATTTTATCAGAATTTTTAAACGTTTACTTATATTTGAGAGAGACAGAGTGGAGGAGAGGGAGACAGAATCTGAAGCAGGCTCCAGGCTCCGAGCTGTCAGCACAGAGCCCGATCTAGGGCTCAAACTCACGAACTGTGAGATCATGACCTGAGCCGCAGTCAGACACCCCAACTGACTGAGCCCCCCAGGCTCAATGAAAAAAATCATTTTAATTGAGAGCTAACGTGTCCTTTGGCTCCGTCTCTGATCTTAGTCCTCTTCCCACAGGAAGTCAGTTTGGTGTACTTCCTTCCAGGACGTTTGCTGTCGTCTTAAATACACACTTAGGCATATCATCATGTGCCATCGTGTGGTTTTCTCCACAGCATATTTTTTAAAGTTTATTTGTTTATTTATTTATTTTGAGAGAGAGAGAGAGAGAGAGAAAACACGCACAAGTGGGAGAGGGGCAGAGAACAAGGAGACAGAGAATCCCAAGCTGACAGCAGAGTCTGACATGGGGCTCGAACTCATGAACCGTGAGATCATGACCTGAGCCAAAGTTAAGAGTCCGATGCTTAACCTACTGAGCCTCCCAGGCGCCCCCCACTTTTTTTTTTTTTTTTTTTTTTAGAGAGAGAGCATGAGCTGTGGAGAGGGGGGCAGAGGGAGAAAGAGAAAGAGAGAGTTTTAGGCAGGCTCTAAGCTCAGTGTGGAATCTGACATGGGGCTCAGTCCCACGACCCTGGGATCGTATCAAATGTCAGATGCTCAACCCCCCGAGCCACTCAGGTGCCCCAGCTCCATAGCAGGCCGGGCGTGATCTTTTCCCAAACCCACAGTCTGCTTGTGTTTCTCACCTGCTTAAACCCATTCGGAGGCTGCCACTTGCCAACCCCGCCCGTGTCACAGGGAATACGCGCCCTGGGGCACAGCCATGGGAACACGCGCCCCAGAAAGTGAAATTCCCCGTCTGGTCTGCGTGACTAGCTGTCATCTGTGGCTGTCACATCCTTTCCGCTGCCAGTACTGGGACATCCGACTTAACACACGAGGGAGCATTACTGTCAGGTGACAGAGTCCGCGACAGGCAGGTGGGCCCCTCAGGTGTGCGTCCCTCACAGCCCCCCTTGCCCGTGACCGCTGGGCCCCTTAGAGAGTGTTTCTTCTTTGCTTTCTCTTGCTTGTAAAACTGTCTCCCCCGCTAGACTGGGGGGGATTCTGGCAGCGATTTTCCCCCCAATTACAAAGTAAAGCGCACCTGCGGTTACCAATTCAATATGTCGATATGAGTTTTATGATATAGTAAATGATGACTTTGGGGCCCAGAAAAGATTATTTGGTTTTAGAATTAATATTCACTTTATTAAAGTTATAAACTAAAACCCACAGTTTTTCCTTAAGCTGTGCAACTTACAAATCTTAACTCTTTTTATAAATCTAGCACATTTTTGCAACTGCCTTCAAGGGGGTTTTGATTAATGTTTGGCCCAACTCACAAATCTGATTATTAACTCCTTATAAGCATTTTAAAACTGCACTTAGAAATTGAATATATTTGGTTTTATCTTTAAGTTCTTTAGTAGTCTGATTAAAAAAAACTAACCCTTCATCCGTACTTAAGTAATTCTTGTAAATCTAATAAATTAGACATAACTATGGCCAATTTTAAGTTCTCGTAAGTATTCTAATATTGTTTGTAAACCCAGTGCGATTTGAATTTGAAATCATAAGTCTAAATCAACGACAGACCTTGAATTAGAATCACAAATCTAATTCATCAGAGCCTCTGAGATGTTAAGGTCTCTTAAACATCACTGTCCCTAAACAGAATGCACAGGCTCTCTAAGCAGAGATGTTTGTGGCGCTGGCCCAACGGACAGCCCGGCTCCAGCCTGGGTTCTCAACACCGGCAGGGATGAGATGTTTCCCCCAAGGGCGTCCCGCTGGCGTTTGTAGTGACAAGGGGACTGCCTTCCCTCGTGAATTTGGGGAGGGGGACTTCCCAGCGACAGGGACCCGGCCGGGTCCTCAGCTGGGGCAGAACTTGGTCCCAGCCAGTTGGGGCCCCCAAGTGACAAGGCTGTGTAATGAAAAACAATGGGAGCCATCAGCCCCTGTCCCTGCCACCTCCAGGGCAAGTCAGGGCCCCCCTCCCCTCACACCTCTGCCACCCTTGCTTCTCTGTCTCCCGCCTTTCCTCTCAGATGTTAGTGACGGGCCTCCACCGGCTCCCTACAGTCCTTTGGTCTTGCCCGTGACGCAGTACAGAAGTGAGTGACAAACAGCAACTGAAGTCCCTCCGCACCCAAGCCCAGCTCCAGTGTCCCCCTTGCTTGGTTTGGAGTCCAGACTCTCCTACGCACGTAAACACACACCCACTCTCCCCCACTCAGGACGACGCTCTGTGTACTGTTTCGCAATTTGCTTTTTTCACAAAATTTGGACACCTTCCCACCTCTATCTTCTTCTTTTTAAAAGTAGCATAGTTTTTCCTTATGCGGTTATGTCATAATATACTTTTAATTTATCTTATTTTTGTATTTTATTTATTTTTAAGTTTGTTTATTTATTCATTTTGAGTGAGAGAGAGCGAGCGAGAGAGCATGAGCAGGCGACGGGCAGAGAGAGAGAGGGAATCCCAAGCAGGCTCCTCACTGTCGGCGCAGAGCTCACGCACTGTGAGGTCATGACCTGAGCCGAAATCAAGAGCCAGAAGCTTAACCGACTGAGCCACCCAGGCGCACCACCTGTCATAATAGTTTTAAACAATTTCCACATCCGTGGTTATTGGTGGTGTTTCCAGACTTTTTTTTTTCTTTTTTTGCCATTAAAGCAGAGCCACGGTGACTATGAGATTATATTTATCTCTGTTTACTTTTGCTATTATTTTTCTGGGAAAAAAGCCCTAGCGGGGGAATTGTTGGGTCATAGGGCATATCCATTTACAATTTTGATAGATGCAGTGAAACTGCTGTCCGGAAAGCTTGTGCTGGTTTACACTCCCACTGTGGGGGGGGGGGGCGGGGGCGCCGGCGTGGAGCACGCTCGTTTTCCTGGGAGCCTGGGATTGTCCTAGGCATCTTTTTCCAGATTTCCATCCTTTGTGTGGAGCACAGAATCAGCATTCAGTGACGATGACAGACTTCATGAAAAGAGCAAATCACACATTTACATGATAATGAGTCAGTTTTACTTACTTTTTTTAATGTTTTTTTTTCTTTTGAGAGAGAGACAGAGTGCGAGTGGGGGAGGGCACAGAGAGAGGGAGACACAGAATCAGAAGCAGGCTTCAGGCTCTGAGCTGTCAGCACGTAACCCAACGTGGGGCTTGAACTCACAAGCTGTGAGATCATGACCTGAGCTAAAGTCAGATGCTTAACTGACTGAGCCACCCAGGCACCTCTATTTACTTATTTTTTTTACTTGAGGTAAAATTCACATAATGTAAAAGTAACTCTTTTATTTTTTTACGTTATTTTTTATTTTATTTTAGAAACAGAGTGCGCACTTTGGGGAGAGGGGCAGAGGGAGAGAGAGAATCTTTAGCAGGTTCCACATTCAGCTTGGAGCCTGTTGTGAGGCTCAGTTCCACACCCTGGGATTATGACTTGAGCCAAAATCAAGAGTTGAATGCTCAAGTGAGTCACCTAGACGCACCTTAAGTGAACCGCTTTAAAGTGTGCCAATCCATGGGTGCTGGGTGGCTCAATTGGTTAAGCGTCTGACTTTGGCTCAGGTCATGATCTCATAGCTTATGAGTTCGAGCCCCGCGTAAGGCTCTGGGCTGACAGCTCGAAGCGTGGAGCCTGCTTGGGATTCTGTGTCTCCCTCTCTCTCTGCCCCTCCCTTGCTCATTCTCTTTCTCTCTCAAAAATAAACAAACATAAAGCAAAATTTAAAGTGTGCCATCCACTGGCCTTTAACACGTGTACAATGTTGTGCTCCCACCACCTGTATCTAGTTCCAAAATATTTCTGCCTCCGACAGAAGGAAGCCCGGTCCCCCTCTCCCCCAGCCCCCAGCAGCCACCAGTCTGCTTTCTGCCCTTCTGGATTTTCTAATTCTGGACATTTCTTATTGACGGACTTATGCAGAACATGGTCTTTGTGGCCAGCTTCTGTCACTCCGCGCGATGTTTTCAGGGCTCACTCATAGAACACGGCCTGTGAAGTGCACCAGGCCTTTCTATGGCCGAGTCGCTGTCCGCTGTATGCCTGGACCACAGTTTGTTTCTCCACAGCGGTTATGCTTTTGAAGTGAGTCCCCCTGGGAAGCAAGGCAGACCTCAGCAAATGCTCGTTCCCCGGGCCTGTTTTGCAGCATTCCTGTGCACACAATATTTGACAGCTGCCCGGAAGGCAACGGTATTGGGGCCATCGCCATCACCCCGGACGCCAAGTATCTGGCCACCATCTCAGATGCGGAAATCCAGGTATAGGGCCCTGCGGGTCGGTCTCAGCGGGCAGGCTGGCTGTCGAGTGTATCCCGGCGGGTGGCTCTGCGCAGGCCACAGGGCAGCTGTGACGCTCCGTGACCAGACTCCATGGCACGTTGTCAGGGGCTCTCTGCCCGTGGCTCGGCTCAGAGCGCTGTCCTCAGTTAACCGAGGTTACAGGGTCGCCAGAGAGGCGTGGGTCCCTCTTCAGGAACTTTCTCATTCTCCTCTGTCTGCTGTTACTCACAGAAAGTGTGCATCTGGAGGTGGACTTTAGCAGTGGAAACGCCGGCGTGTACCCTTGACCTTCCCAAAGAATATGGGTTTCAGGTGAGCTCGATTCGAGGCTGTAAAGCTCTGCTCGCAGTGACGCTGAGCCCAGGTCAAAACCCACTTTCTGTTTTACTAGAGTTTTGTTACGGAGCGCGAGAGGTTGTAAAAAAAAAAAAACACTTTCATCTCCATGATCTCATTTTATTTTTGATGATAGCGGCAATAGTTTTTTGAGCACTTGTTACATGCCAGGTTCTGCTAAATCTTTACACACGATCCATGCAAACATGCTGGGAAGGAGTTACTATTTTAGTAACGTTGGTGGAATGCTACTCTTAATTGTTAGATAATTTGTCTGAAGTCACCAGCAAGCAGCCTTTCTCACTCCAGAGGCTCCGAGCTGCTCTTCGTGTCGGGAAGTTATTATTAGTCTCTGTTTGCTTGAAGTGACTTGCCGAGGACACCCACGAAGTTTACCCTGGCGTTCTGCATTGTCTTAGTCATACTTCCACCCTTTGGCCATCACACGCTTGCTGAGCGCCTGCTAGGCTCCAGACACTGTGCCCATTGTGCACCCGGCTCACCGGGCCTGGGACCCGGTCACAGGGGCTGGGTGACCGGGCTCTGCCAGGCACATAGCATGCTGCCGCTTTATGTCTGTTTCTCTCCTTCTGCCCCCCAACTTTCCTCTGCTTCCCCGAAAAAAGTTTCCATAGAGGTTTTTTAAGCTGAACTGATAGATTGGGTAGCTGCCACCCATGTGTGGGTTTCTCTTTTGCTGCAAAAAAAACGCCTCTGGGATTTTGATAGAGGTTATGTATGGAGTCTGTAGACCGCTTTGGGACGTTATTGGTCTCTGAACAATCCAGTGGCACAAGATGTCTTTCCATTTACTTATGTCTTCCTGAATTTCCTTCAGCAGTGTTTTATAGTTTGCAGTGTACAAATCTTACACCTCAATTTATTCCAAAGTGTTTTTATACCATTATAAGTGGATCCATTTTATTTAAAAAATTTTTTAATGTTTATTTATTTTTGAGAGAGAGAGACAGACAGAGCATTAATGGGGGTGGGAGAGGGACAGAGAGAGAGACACACACACAGAATCTGAAGCAGACTCCAGGCTCTGAGCTGTCAGCAAAGAGCCTGATGCAGGGCTTGAACCCATAGACCGCGAGATCATGACCTGAGCCGAAGTCAGACGCTTAGCTGACTGAGCCACCCAGGCGCCCCAGTGGATCCATTTTCTTACTTTCCTTCTCAGATTGCTCATTGCTAGTGCTGTATATAGAAACTCAATGGATTTTTGTGTGCTGATTTTGTGTCCTGAAACATTGCTGAATACATGTGGCTACTTTAGATCGATTAAAATGAAATAAAACTAAATTCATTTCCCCAGTGTCACTGCATTTCAAGTGCTCATTAGCCACATGTGGCCAGTGGCTGCCGCTTTTGACAGCACAGATTCTCGAACATCGCCGTCATAAGGGAAGCTCCGACGGACAGCCGCACAGATGCCCCAGGCGGTATGGACTCCGGGTCCGACCCTGCAGCCTGGCTGTGGCCGGAGCTACTCAACCCAGCTGATTCCTTGTATTTGGCAGTGGGTCACAGGTGTGGAGTGGGCTCCCAACACCGCCTGGCTGTCCCAGTAGGCTGTCGTTTTCGTTTCTAGAGACAACAGCCTCACATCTCCTCCTCCTACCTCCCTGGTCCGTCCTCTTTCCTCCCAGCTGCTGATTTCTCTCATTTTTCATCGAGAAACTGGGAGCCATGGGATGCAAACACTGGCCTGCTCTCACCCCCAGGCCTACGACCTGCCTCCAACCTCCCACCTCCTCTTATCCCTCCCTGATTGTAGGACAGCCCAGTGCACTGGGTCCTCCCCTGCAGAGATCCGCCCCCCCCCCCCCCCCGGGCCGTTACCCCCTCAGTCAACACATGCTCTGTCTCCCCCGTCTTCAGAGAACGCTTCTGACGGGGCGCGTCCCTCCAGCCCTCACCCTCTGTGCCTCTTCAGGATAAAATGTCTGAGAATAGCTGTCTGCACTTGCTTTCTAACTTCGTTATCTATTTGTGCCCCAAATATTTGATCTCTGTATATTTTCATTGCTAAATAAGGCGTCCATGCAAAAATGTGTACATTTTAAGGATGAAAGCAAAATGTACCTGTCCGCTCACTGCTGGGTCAAGTAGGAGGACATCGTCCCAACCCTGTGAGTCCTTTTGTCTCCTTCCCAAATCTCATCCCCAGCCTTGCTTCCTGAACGTGACCGGTGTCCCAGGGTTCGTGTTACACACTCCCTTGCTGGCCTTTGTGGTTTCCCCCGGGAAGGTGCGTCTCCCTTCGCACTCTCCTATTTTGTCTCCCCTGTTTTATCTTTATGTCTTTGGAATCATAACTGCCTCGTTCTCTCCGCCTTGTTTCTGCGGCTCATCCATGTTGAACATTGAACTAGAAGTCATTAATTTTCACTGCTCTGTACTCTCTCCTTGTTTGAGTAGAATCCGGCTTATTTGTCTATCATATGGTTGATGAACATTTTGGTGTTTTCCATCTGTCTTCCACCCACCCATGGATCTACCAAAACTCTGCTTGTCACAGTCCCTGGTACTTCCAAGTCAAGGAGCGCTTTTAAGTCCTCAGCTGCATCCTTCCGGTGGGCATTTCCTGCTCTCTCACTGGCCTTTCCCAGGCTCCTCTGTGGGCCCTTCCTCTTTCACTGCACACCTTCTACGTGTTGGTGGTCCCTGGGGTTTAGTCGTGGGTGCTCCTCTTGCTGCGCCTTCTTCCTGGGTGTTCTCACCCATTCCCATGGCTCTTAAGTACTGTGTACCCGCAAGGTACGTCCCGAGGTCCTTCCTCCCCTCCGTTTCCATGGCCACTACATCCACCTGCGAGACTGCAGCATCCTCCCCGCTGACCTGGGTTCACTCTTGACGCGCTGCTACCGACCTTCCTGTGGCAGCCAGAGCGGTAGTTTCCTTTTCTCTGCTCTTCTCTCCTTTTCTTTTCTTTTCTTTCTACATTTATTTATTTTTGACAGAGCGTGAGTGGGAAAGGGGCAGAGAGAGAGACACAGAACCTGTAGCAGGCTCCAGGCTTGGAGCTGTCAGCACAGAACTCGATGCAGGGCTTGAACTTGCCAACCATGAGATCATGACCTGAGCCGAAGCCAGATGCTCAACCTACTGAGCCATCCAGGGGCCCCCAGAGTGGTAGTTCTTGAGCAAAACAAATTATATCCCTCTCTTAGAATCTTCAGTGACTTCCCATTGCCATGGAAATAGACCTAACTCCCCTCCATCTGTCTCCCAACATCTACCCTTCTGTTTACTAATGTTTTATTAGTTTTCATGCCCTAGAATTGTACAGAAATGGACTCTTTTGTTGGGGGGGGGGCCTCTGGCTTCTTTCACTCAATTTTATTTTTGAGATTCATCCATGTTGTTGCATGTATCAACAATTTATTTCTTGATATTATTCTTTATGTGTCCGGTATCATGTTAATGCTGAAGGGTCCTGTGTTGAATGGATGTGTCACAATCCGTTTATCTGTTCGCTGTTGAAAGATGTTTGCGTGTTTCCTGTCTGTGGCTGTTGGAAAAGAGCTGCATGAACTTTCACGCACAAGTATTTGTAGGAATACATGCTTTTATTTCTTTTGGTAATTATCTTTGTTTTTGAAGGCCGTTTTCCTGACTATAGGATTTTAGGGTGGTAGTTATCTTATTTCAATACTTTCAAGATCTTATTCCATTGTCTTCAGACTTACACCATTTCTGCTGAGAAGTCAGCTGTCGGTCCTATTGTTCCTTCTTCTGAAAGTTATGTGTCTTTGTCCTTCTTCCCCTCTGGCTGCTCTTAAGATTTCCTGTTGGCCCTCAACAGGTTTTTGTGGGGCTTTTTTTGTAATTTTAAATAATGTATTAAAAAAATTTAATGTTTATTTTTGAGAGAGAGAGAGACAGAGACAGAATGTGAGTGGAAGAGGGCTGAAGTCAGATATTGAATCGACTGAGCCATTCAGGCGCCTGGTTTTCAACAATTTTTGATGATGTGTAAGTGTGTATATGGGCATGTTGTTGCTTTCAAAAAGACACTAAAATTAGTGGCACCTGGGTGGCTCAGTCGGTTAAGCATCTGACTTCAGTTCAGGTCATGATCTCACAGTGTGTGAGTTCAAGCCCTACATTGGCTTCTGTGCTGACAGCTCAGAGCCTGGAGCCTACTTCGGATTCTGCGTCTCCCTCTCTCTCTGCCATTCACATGCTCACACTCTGTCTCTCTCTCTCTCTTAAAAAAAAATAAATAAACATTAAAAAAAAAAAAACAAAAAACCAGGGCTCCTGGCTGGCTTGGTTGGAAGAACATAAAACTCTTGATCTTGGGGCATGAGTTTGAGCCCCACATTGGGCATAGAGATTACTTACCAAAAAAAGCCTTAAGACCCAAAACTTATCTTTCTGGGTTTTTTGAACTTGGAACGTCATGTCTTTCCTCAGTTTTGCAAATTTCTTCATTATTGTCTTTTTAAACATCCACCACATTTTTTTCTTTCTTCTCTTTCTGGTGCTCCAATAATACATTTATTAGATCTTTTCATTTTGTCATATATGTCTCTTCTTGTCTATGTTTTCTATTCTCTTGTGTTTTTATGCTTCAGTCTGGATACTTTGTCCTATAACTTACCTTCTTTTTATACCGACGAATCATTTCTTTCGCCATATTTAATTTTCTGTTAAATTCTATTTTGAGGGTTTCTTTTAATGTTTATTTTTGCAGGAAAGAGAAAGTGGGGGAGGAGCAGAGAGAGAGGGAGACAGAGGACCTGAAGTGGGCTCTGCACTGCCAGCATAGAGCCCAGTGTGGTGCTCGAACTCATGAACTGTGGGATCATGACCTGAGCCAAAGTTGGGTGCTTAACTGACTGAGCCACATAGGTGCCCCTATTTTGAGTTTTTTAAGAATCATTTTTTTCAGACTTAGAATTCCCATTTGATTCTTTTTAAAACTAGAGTTATCTGCTGAGATTTCCGATTTTGCCCTCTCCTTTCTTGTACATACTAACCAGTGTGTAGATCCTGGACCTGGCTCTCCTGAGGGTCCCCTTGTGAGTGAGTGGGTGCCCCCCTTGCTTTTCAGTTATTTGGGAATGCCTCTTTCATTTGCCTGGTTATATTTCATTGACTGCCTAGCGCTATGCTTTTAAGTATAGGAGTCATTGAGGCTGGGGACGATAACTTTCGCGCTTCTTACTGGCATCTGGCAAACTTAATCAGAGATTAACCTTGATTGATTGAATCAGAGATTGAGTGATCTGAGGCTGGTTTCCAGCCTTCGAGAAGTCTTGTCCCTGCGCTTGCTTCCATCAGTTCTTCGCCACCCCTCCCCCCAGGTCTTGGAGCTGTCCTGAAATCACTTCTCAAACATTGGCACCGGGCTTCTACATTCCTGGGCTAGGCAAGGAATAGGAAATGGCAGGAATGGAACTTAAGATGTGTTTCTTTCTTTCTTTTTTAATGTTTTTTTTTTTTTATTTTTGAAAGCGAGCAAGCAGGGGAGGGGCAGAGAGAGCGGGACAGAGGATCCAAAGCGGGCTCTGTGCTGACAGCAATAAGCCCGACGTGGGGCTCGAACTCAGGAACCATGAGATCATGACTTGAGCTGAAGTCGGATGCTCAACCGACTGAGCCACCCAGGTGCCCCTAAGACGTGTTTCTGGAACCTGCTTCCCAGGGCTGCCTGCTGCAGCCCCTCCCTCCGCCCCTCCCCACACACATACCCGGGCAGAACTTGTGCCTAAGTCTCCCCAGGGATTTCTGCTGTGTTGTTGCTATTTGTTTTAGTTCCTGCATTTCATGGTTTCCTCGCTTCCATAGTTGCTGCAGGGCTTTTTGGGAAGGGGGCCAGGCAGCTCGTGCTATTCACTGCCTTGGCAGGAACCAGAAACTCCTTCCAGTATTTGGCATTCTTTCCAAGTTACCTTGTGGCCTTGTCAAATTTAGAAATCTGTATGCAGCAGTTTTTGTCCAAGAGGACACAGAGAAAAGGTTATTAGTGAATATTGTTCTACTTTTGCTCGCTCCAATTTACAGATGATGAATTATAATAAATAAGACTAAATAAGAAAGGGAACGCATTTGAGACCATAATTTTTTTTAATTTTTTTTAATGTTTTTTATTTATTTTTGATACAGAGAGAGACAGAGCATGAGAGGGGGAGGGGCAGAGGGAGAAGGAGACACAGAACCGGAAGCAGGCTCCAGGCTCCAAGCTAGCTGTCAGCACAGAGCCTGATGCGGGGCTCGAACTCACGAACGTGAGATCTGACCTGAGCCGAAGTCGGAGGCTTAACCGACTGAGCCACCCAGGCGCCCCTGAGACCATAATTTTAACCCTCAGTGTTTAAATTATATTCCTATTGCTTACAAAGTACAGTGTCTTTTCTGTTTTATATTCCTATCCAGCTATTTATTATAATAGAAATATTATTTAATTTTAACAGCTTAACCAGAGAGAAACAGAAAACTTACTGTAATGTAATGTACTTCCATACTTTATATTTCAGAAGTACCTTGCTTTTAATCCAAGAAATAATAAAGAATTGGTGAGCAATAGCAAAACACAGGCAATATATTATTTGTGGGTAAGTAGAACTATTTTGTTTTGTCTTAAATATAGGGACGAGTATGTGTTCATTCTCTAGTGCAGGTATATTGGTACCGTAACAATATAGTATCTACTTAGGAAGCGATAAATATGTATTAAAATGTTTTGATTTCATTATATTCATTTTAGTCTCACTGGAAATTACTGTATTAAATGAGAGGCAGATCATTTAAATTTCATTTAATGTTTCTAGGTAATGAGGCAAATATTTATTTCAACGTACTTAACAGGTTTAAAGTACAGGGTTTTTCAAGAATTTGGCTTTTAACAATAGGGATTAGCAAGCAGATCAGCACTATGTATATTGATATATTGGAATCATGAGATTAAAAAAAAATCAAAGGCTAAAAATAAAATTACCATAGGACTCAGCAACCCCTAAACGCAAGAGAATGTAAACCAGGCGTTCAAACAAACACTCATGTACAGATGTTCACAGTGGCAGCGTTATTGGCAATAACCAAGAGGTAGAAGCAAGCCAAATGTCCATCAGCTCAGGAATACAGAAACCAAATGCGGCAAATCCATACAATGGAATATAACTCAGCCATAAACAAGAAGGAGGTGCCGCCACCTGCCACAATGTGGATGACTCTCGAAAGCATGATGCTAAACGAAAGGAGCCATGTGCTGTAGGGCTACGCTGATAGGAAATGTCCAGGACGGGAGAATCCGTGAGACAGAGTGCACAGTGGTGCTTGTTGGGGGCTCAGGCGGGGCACGTGGGACTGCTTAATGGAGAGGGGGAGGAGCTTCCTTTTGGGGTGATGAACGTGTCCTGGAACTAGACAGAGGTGATGGCTGCACAGCATTATTAACGTACTAAATGTATTAATGTACTAAATGATAAATGATTAATTTTATGTTATGTGAATTTTACCTCCGTTAAAAATGCAAAACAAAAACACCGATTGACTAAATCACTGATTTTCAGTGGTAGTCATTCCTTCCAGTATTTATTGTAGCTTTAATGCCTTACAAATGTAGAATTCAGATTTGCATTAACTCCCATTTAAAGTCACAACATTTGTGGCATTTTTTTATGTACTTACTCTTCTGTCAGAATGTTTGCAGAGGTTCCTGGAGGCAGCCTGCCCTCTTACCTAAAGAGATTGCAAAGCTCTGACCCTTTTAGATGCGTTTGTCTTGATTTTGTAGTTATATTAGTTCTTCTTTTGGAAACGCAGTCTTTTTTCAGTCATGGCTGTTTTTTCTGTACTCACAGTATGAAGAGGGAGATACACTTGCTCACAGTGCCCCACGTTTAACAGAAAAGGTGAGTATGCCTGCTCCACTGTTATAGGTCAGATTTTGTGCCGCGTAAATACGTATGTGTGGGCGTTGTCGGTTTGGGCGACTCTGTGTGTGTCTTGATATTAAACCACTGGGAAATCATTTGAATTTTTTACTTAGGTCCTTCACCATGTTGAATTGCCAGCTGAAAATAATGGACTGTTCACCATAAAATATTATGGAAAAGATAGTTGACTACTCTGAGAAAATACCCAAAAAAGTGACAGCTTTCCTGACGTGTGTGCGCGTGTGCATGCGTGTAAGATACAGAATGAAAATTAATTTGGAGTCATGTAATAAATAGTTGAACACAAGTGGGTCCTTTTGAAGCTACCCAGTTTTCAGAGTAATAAAGCCTGATCCTGGGTATTTGGACGTTTAAGAACTGGGAGAAAGGCGGTGAAGCAGTGTTTGGAGGACACCGTTTGCCTCTCCTGCTCGCCTCCAGTTGCCCCATCGGGACGGAACCAGGATCCTGTCTCCTACAGCGTTTTCTGCATTCGACACCTATGTAATCTGCCCTTGGCGAGCCCCTTATGATGTGTCTTCTGCTTCCATTCTTCACTCTTATTATGATTTATAGAAACATTTTTTAAGAGGGCATGCCAAAAAATATGAGATGGATGAATGCAAGGAGAGAATATTCTGTCTGTGAACTCTTTTTCATAAGTCAAAGTCATCTCATTGTTCGTGGCCGTTACGTTGCATCAAGTCTCTGCAGACCTCAGATAGTGAATACCAAGTCATCGCTCCTAGGAGAAATGCAGGGTTAGGTTCCTGCCAGCCTCCGGTCATAACGTTTTTGTCAGCAGATAGATGCATAACCTTGTTTTATGTATGTTCTTGTTTAAAGACACCATATTTAATATATAATGTCGATTCATTAACTTTGACTCACAGCCAACAGCTCTGGAGCGCATGCCTGGATGAAGGCTGTCTAACTCAGGTCCGTCCCCTTGAAGGCACGTGGCAGCCTTCTTGCACGCAGGAACGCTAGACAGCATTTCAGTGTCTTGTTTGGGGCCAATTTAAATCCTGAAATCACCAACAAATAGCACCTCAAAACCGCAAACAACATGGCACTAAACAGACTACGAAAAGGACACTTGTTTACAACCTGAGAGCTGAACTAAGAAGCAGAGCGTGTCCTTGCTCGACCTCGGCCAGGAGCGCGGACCTAGGGAGAGTCCAAGCGCTTGCTGCCCCGCATCTGCACGCCCACAAATGACCATTATAAGTCCCACGGGATTGATTTGGGTTATAAATAAATTTCAGCGAGGAGGTAAATTTGCAAATGCAGCACCCACAAATGAGGACTGACTGTAGTTGGAAATGATGAAAATGCCTTGGAGCGAATCAGAGCTGCTCTTAGAAGGAACTTGGTGCCCTTGCTTCACCAGCTCCTGTTTTCCTGACCCTTCTGTGTTCAAAGCGAAAGACATAAACCGTAAACCGTAGGGTCTTCTCTTTGTAGTTGGAGAACCGGGCAGCAGACATGCTGCCCCGTCTTGCATGACAAAATGCGGAGTTTCTGCTCATTGGCTAACCATTCACTGTGGGGCCTCACTCACTGCTCTGAGTTCCTTTGATATTTCACCTCGAAGACATTGCCTAAGAGAGCTGGCCTGGTGCCTTATTCCATGTAGCACACATTTCCTAAGAAGTCAGGGTCATTTCTGTACTGTACGGTACTTGATTTCTCCTGGTGGGAAAAAGGTTCGAATTCTGAGACGGGGATAATTACTTCATGGTATCTTACAACCGGAGCGTGCTCACGACAGACGTGTCTCTTCATCAGTCTCTGAAACCCCAGTAAGAGAAGTTGAACAGGTATAAACAAGTGATTAACCCCTCTTCCATTTGCTTTAAGCAAACAGTTTAATTAGCACAGTACATAACCCTCGACTTGGCCCCAAGCAAACCTTCAGTGGCTCGGAACGGCCCGCACCCCGGCAATCCACGGGGGAGAGATCTGTTGGCGGTTGTTTTGCTTAAATTTTATCTTTTTCCTACTGTATTTCAGGGTAATATTATAAAATGCCATATTGATAAATGCTTTGTTTTATATTTATTACCAACGGTAACTTATAATCTGTCTTTTGAAATGCAGACATTCAACAAGCTGGTGGGAAAATTTAGCCAGTCCGTGTTTCATCTGAATCTAACACAAATACTCTCAGCAACGATGGAGGGGAAGCTGGTGGTCTGGAACATACACCGCCCCACGCCCTCCGCCTCCGCCTCCCCGGGCTGCCCTCACATCAAACCGTGTAAACTGGTTCATTTGCAGAAGGAGGGCATCACCGTGCTTACTACAGTTGATAGGTAATTAACTTGGTTAAAAAGTAGCTATCAAGGATAACAAAAGTACTTTAAAACCCTTTTGGATGTATACGTGTATTTTGTAGATGCATAGAATATTTCTGGGGAAATGCATTATTAACTGGGAACATCTGTTGCCTCTGAGGAAAAGAATACAGACGTAGGATCGGGGTGCGGGTTAGATTCACCTCTTTTTATAGTCTCATTTGTACTGATTGGTTTGCTCTTATTATTATTTTTTTAATCATGGGCATGTATTACTTTTAAAAATCCCTTTGTGTTGGTGAAACAAAAAGGAACTTGCTTCTTCTTCCACACTAATTAGACTTTATTTTTCACCCTAAATTTTACATACTTTAATTTTAAGAAAATAACGTGAATAACTATGTTGGGGTTTTGGTTTTTTTCTGATTACCAAATAACACTTAACCAGGGCGCCTGAGTAGCTCACTTGGTTGAGTGTCTGACTTCTGCTCAGGTCATGATCTCACGGTTTATGAGTTCAAGTCCTGCTTCAGGCTCTCTGCTGTCAACACAGAGCCTGCTTCAGATCCTTTGTCCCCATCTTTCTGTCCCTCCCCCACTGGCTCTCTCTCTCTCTCTCTCTCTTTCTCTCTCTCTCTCTCAGAATAAGTAAGTAGACTTAAAAAAAAAAAACCCAACTTACACAATATGAAAAGATGAAATACAACAGACCTTTATGAAGTTTACTGACTTGAGAGGCTGTGGGCGCTCAGATAGAAAGGGGTTCACATTCTAGAATGCATCTGTTCTTTGCTGAGGGACCCTGGGCAAGGGACTTTGCTGAGCCTCCATTTTTCCAGCTGTAAAATGGGCATAACAATACTATCTCTCTGAGTGATTTTAGAGGATTTTGTGAGGCAAGGCGTGTAAAACTTGCAACACATCGTCCGGCACAGGGGGCCTCTAGGTGAAGTGGTTACTATTAGTATGCTAGAAAAGTTCCCAAAAGTGATGGAGAAAATGGCCTAATGACAAGGATCATGCCCATATGGCCGGAGCCACTGTGCCATCTGCTTCCCAAAAGCCCTGCTTTCCTTTTCATTTCTCTTAATAAAGGGAGCGTGAGGGTCCAGCATGGCTTTTCAAAGAAAAATGCAAATGTTCCTCACATAGTGGTGTGGAAAAGACCATCGTGGAATTGCAGTTGATGAGAAACCAACCTGTAATTAGTTGGGGGTCAGGACCCAGTGAAGACCTGGCCTCCGTTCCCCTGTCTCCGTGTTAAATAAAACCCAGCCTGGACCAGGGAGCCTATGAAGGAAAAGTCCTGAAAATACTTGGCCCGTTTTGCCTTTTCTGTCCAGCAGAGGGCAGTGAAAGGTGTTCTAGCCAATTACTCTGCCCACCTGCCTCGCTTATTAATCAGAAACCTCATTTAATCACTTTGCATACATGAGAGGAAATTCATCCCCCTGGCCCCCCATGATTAGAGTTATGTCACAGGCTTTTTCAGAAAGCCCATTTGGGATGGATGTGAGGACTGGAAATAAAAGCCATTTTGTCGCGCGGCACTGCCGTCGGCTGTGATGACTGGACAGGGTTTTATAGTGGCTCTAATAACAGTGCCTTCCTGTGAAGCCGCTGGTATGCCCTCGCCAGGCCGGGTGATTTCGGAGGGCGGGCAGATGGGATCACGGCAGAGAATGTAAATCACTGCCCACTGCGCCGCACGCGGCTGGCCTGGGAGGGCGGGGAGGGGGAGCAAGGGCAGGGACCTCGCCCAGGCCAGCCGCAGGGCCCGAGAGGGCTGCCTTGTATAAGTTTGTCCCGTATGCTCTTTGGGATATCCTTCTACTAAAAGATTACTCTTTGTTTAACTGAAATTCAAATTTAATTGGGCAACCTGTATTTTCATTTGCTAAATCTGGTGATCCCAGGCCTTGAGCAAATTTCTCAACTTCTCTGAACCTGAGTTTCCTGGACGTAAAGTGGAATAACAGTAAAATCAGCCCCAGAGGGCAGTGTGAAGTGAAGGTTTTACGACCTCCGGAGTCCAGAGCCTGACGTATAATTAGCTGTTCGATAGATTTCTGGTCCATACTGCAGCGCGTTAACACGCTCACGTTTTCCTCCATTTCAGCTATATCGTCACGGGTGACGTCAGAGGTAACATTAAGTTCTACGATCACACCCTGTCCATTGTTAACTGGTACAGCCACTTCAAGCTGAGCTCCATAAGGACCCTGTCCTTTTCAAAGACCCCAGCAGCTCCACCCACCGAAAAATCAAACTATCCTCAGGACTGCACTCTAAAAGGCGAGCTTTTTATCCTAAGGTAAGTTGTGAATGGATCTAGTCATTAGAGGGCCCCCAAAAATGATTGGTGTCCTGTGGTTGGCATGCGGCGGATGGTCACCTTGTTCCTGGGCTGTGCGATAGGACAGGACTTCTCGGTCCTTCACGGGGCTCGCAGGTGGGTCTCCAGGGCTGCCTGTCGTCCCTATTTAATCATTTTTAAGAACGAGGCATTATTTTCATATTAAGAATCTTTAGCGACCGGAAGCTGGAAAGGGCTTATCCCTGAGCTCTGAGCTCTGTTGTGTTTGGTGTCTCTCCTCCAGGCTGAGTTTGCCCTAGTGCTGCGGTTAAAGGCATTTGATAATTAATAGCCATAACATTTCGAGACTGAATTATCTGCGAGTCTGCTTAATTACCCTTGCCGGGTTTGCAGGCACATCTGTATGTGTGCACCACACTCCATATTTGCATACACAAATGAATATTTGCATGTGCAGATTGGCTAATTGTACCACTGACTGTCCATCTGCATACTTAATGAGTCAATTTACATGTAGAAATGTGGGCTTTTTCACTTGCAAATGGAAGCTGTTGGGTATTGGTAGTATATTTTTGGAGATGGTGGGTTAATAATGTCACTAAATTACAGACGACAGAGGCGTTTCATGTGCAATTAGGAGCAGAATAGCTGGTGCGCCCGCTCCCTGCAAACACTGACGCCGCCTGGCCTCTCCTTGGCAAACAGGAACCTTGTCATCGGAACATCTGACGCCACCATGTACCACTTGACGGCAGATGGGACCAAACTTGAGAAGTTGTTCGTGGAGCCCAAGGATGCCATCTGTGCCATCTCCTGCCACCCATATCAACCCCTCCTCGCCATTGGCAGTTTCTGCGGGATGATCAAAGTGTGGGATTACGAGAAGAAAAGATACCTTTTCAGCAGGGTCTTTGAGAAGGGGCTTGGCATCCAGAGTCTAACCTATAACCCTGAAGGTGCTTTCATCAGCTGTGCTTAGTCTCCAAATTAAAAACAGACCCAAATGGCCACAGCCCTTGGCCGCCCCTCCCCCCCAGCAGGCCAGATGGCACACGCTGTCCCTGCAGCGCTCTGTACCCAGTGGTCTCTGGGCCCTCGTCCCAGAGCCTCATGCTTGTCAGTCTGTCTCTCCATCCAGACTCCTTGTCCGTCATGTTCACTGCTGTCTCCTCAGCACCTAGAACGAGGCCTGGCCCGAAGTCCATGTTTCTTGAATGAATGAAGTCCTTTTCCAGCATTGTCCTCTGGCTTGTGATTTCAGGAGACCTTCTTGGAGCTGGCTTCACCGAGGGGACAGTTTATATCCTTGATGCAATGTCCTTAGAAAACCAAGTCCCAGAGCCTTTCCAATATTCCAGAACCAGCGTGACCCACATCAGCTTCTCCCATGACTCCCAGTACATGGCAACGGCCGTAAGTGTCTCCACTGCGTGCCGTCCGGGGGTCTCACGGCCTTGTTTATGACCAGAAGGGAGAGAGGGCTGTGGGGTAGGGGGCAGGGCTGGGGAGTGGCTGCTGATGGGCTTGGGGTTCTTTGTGGGGTCATGAAAATGCTCTAAAATTGTGGCACAGGGCAGCGCTCTGCGAGTACACGGAAAACCACGGAGTTGCACCCTTCAAAGGTGTGGCTTGTGTGGAGCGTGACCGGCCTCTCCACAAAGCCGCTGTAAAGAGGGCGGGGGAGACTCTTACTCGAAACCGAGACTAGGCCTCTGGACCCGCGGACTGGGAGTCGGCCATCCCGACGGCTCATTTTGGTGTGTTGGTTTCCAGACCCCTTTCTCGGCATCTATTCTTTCATCTTTCCCTTTGATTTTTGACAAGATGACATTCTCATTCATCTCCAAGCACAGTCTTCCGCTGGTGTTTTGGATTCTGTTCCTTCCCTCTGTGAATAGGGCTCTTACGTTCAGTAAAGATTTCCCGAGACCTTTCACCTCACCCTTCCTGCCAGCTGTCCTGTCTGCAGTGTGCAAGTCTTGCCTTGTGTGGGGTGAGAAGGAAGAGCCACCGTGTCCCCAGTGCTCTCCCACCCCTGCCTCCGTGCCCGGCTCCTGCTTCTCTGGCCCGCGTGCTCCCCGCCTGCCAGTGCGGCCCCCCGGGCCCCTGCAGCACCTGACTCTGGCGCCCCCTTCCCTTCGGGCTGGTCTCACACACTCTCCTGCCCAGTTTACCCTCGGCCATGATACTGTTTAGAACTTACAGCTTTTTAGTTTTATGTAACGATACAGAGAAGGACGGGCAAAGGCAAAAGAGTCAGGGTCTCAGTTTTCCACACAGAACGAGGCAGGGACCAGAACGAGGGGTTAAGGCCATGGTGTCAGTGTCTCCCTACCCCACAATTCCCTTTGTGGGTTATCTACTTTGAACCTTAATTCTTTCATCTGTAAACGGGGCATTGTTTTATTACTTGCTCTGTGGACTAAAATTTCTTTTTGGATAACACAGTATTTTTTATTTTTTTAGAGATAGAGTGCACACATGAGTGGAGGGAGGGGCAGAGGAACAGGGAGAGGGAGAGAGAGAATCTCAAGCAGGCTCCATGCTGTCATCACAGAGCCCAACACGGGGCTCAATCTCACAACCCTAAGATCACGACCTGAGCTCACATCAAGAGCTGAATGCTCAACCGACAGAGCCACCCAGGTGTCCCTTGGATAAAATATTCTAACAGCCACATTAGTATGAAAAACATGACAATGATTTTTAAGTTACAAAACCTAAAAAGGAATGACTTGTACTCCTCTGGTCCTATTCAGGATGTGCTGTTTACTGTGTCCGTTTACACGGTGGTGGTCAGAAACGGACACAGGGTCTGGGAGTACCTGGCAAGACTTCGTTCTCATCGCAAAAGCATTTGCAGTCTCCTGTTTGGGGTTCATCTGGACAGCAATGAGCCGAGACTGATGAGCCTCGGGAAGGACAGACTCCTGGTGAGCCATTCAGTGTCCGTCCACCTCCCCATCGGGACTGTGTGTATGTCATTCTCCTCGTGTCCCTGGCGTCTGGCGTAGTGCTGGGCCCACAGTGTGTGTTGGAGAAAATGAGTGAACACAACGTAGTAGCATAAACATCCCTGGGCTGACACTTGGTCTCAAGGAGGTGCGAAAGCAATGCTCCTTCAGTAGAAACTGCATTTGGAATGCTGGATCTGGATTCTATCCCGGGCTAGCGACCTGCGGCCCATCCTCTCCCGTGATGCTAGACAGTGGCCACAGCTCCCGGTCAGCCAGGCGGTCAGGAGGGTCAGCAGGCGGTACACGGACAGCCACCTGCACCCACAAGGCGTCCCGTTTGTCATTTTCAGTGCAGGATTCAGTCAACTACGTGCAATAGTCAACACCTCTTTATAAAACAGGCTTTGTGGTAGATGACTGTGCCCACCCAGAGGCTCGCGTCTGTGTTCTGCGCACGTGTGAGGAGGGCTGTGGAGTTCACTAGGGTAGGTGTGTTAAGTGCATTTTTGACTTACAGTAGGATGGGATGTGACTCCATCGTGAGTCAAAGAAAGACTGTTTCTATCTTAACTTCCTTCCTCGCTCCTCTCTTCCATCCCCTTATCTCCTTTATTATGGCCACCCATCCATTCATTCATCCTACTCTGGCCACCAAAATCTACCTATGGGTGAAATCCAGCAAGCTGCTAATTTATGATGGCCGAGTGCTGAGATTTAGGTATGAATCCATCCTACCCTCAAAGAGTTCCCAAGGGAATGGTAAGGGGGGCAGTATCACATAACTGTGAGAGGTCAGGTTTTGGAGTCAGTTGGAACCTAAATTCGAATCCTCACTCTACCACTTCTTAGCTTAGACCTTGGGCAAACCACTGAACCTCTCTGAAAAGGTCTTCTAATCTCTAAAATGGATACAACGGTATGAGTTGCCAGGGGAGTCATGAGTGTTAAATGGGATCGTGTTTTTAGAATGCTCAGCTCCCCGTCCTTGCTCCTAAGGAATGTAGCAGCTTCTCAGGAGTGAGGGTCCAGGTGAGTCTTCTCTTCGGAGGCCCCGTGCTGTCTCCCCCAGGATAAGACTGTTGGTTGACTTCATTTGGCTCCGTCCTCATGTGTGTGCATCTGGGCTCCTCTGCAGATCGAGTATAATCTTCTTAAGAGCTCCAAGGACCGCCTGGAGGTCCTGGACATTCACCGAACCGACCAGCACCACTACCCCACCTGTATGGTCTGGTACCCACCGCTCACCAAGGAGCTCTTCCTGCTCATTTGCACCAGTGACTATAAAGTGAAACTTTTTAATTCTACCACGAAAATGTGCAGGTAAGCCACAGGAGGCTCTCACTGATGTGACGCAGATGTCAGTTTCTCAGCCCCCAGCCCAGGTCCCGTCCCAGCTCCTGGACCCGTGAGCAGCTTGGCTACCTGTACTCACACTCACTCTGCAGAGGAGGAAAGCACGGCAGGGAAAAGTTGAGGAACTCTCACCCAGGGCCACGTGGCTGGGAAGTTGCCAGAGGCAGGATGCAAATCCAGAGCCCTCGTTTCTGAGCCCAGCCCTGCGCAGAGGTGAGGGACCCAGAGCTCAATGTTTGAGACTCAGTGAAGGAACCCGAGAAGTTGTTGAGGCTTCATAAACTCTCCTATCATTCCCTCGTGGATAAAAACAGATATTTTCACTTGGATACTACCAATTGTGTGATGTTTAAAAAAGATATTATTTTTTAAGTAATATCCACACCCAATGTAGGGCTCAAACTCACAACCCCAAGATCAAGAATCACATAGTCCGCCGACTGAGCCAGCCAGGTGCCCCTACTCGTGCAATTTTTCTTGCTCTTGGCTCCTAAAGGAGTTTTTAAGTTTACCTGATGGCATTTGTGTTCACGCAGTATTTACCCCGCCCCTCCTTGCGCCAGGTTCTGTCCGTGGTGCTGAAGGTGGAGATGCAAACAGCATGGTTCCTGCCACCATGGGATTTACGTCTTGGACGGGGAGTGAAGTTCATGGGAGTTCTGGGCTAGGCTGGAGGTCCACATTTGAGGTCAGGAGCACATGGTGCTTTAAAGCCATGAGATGAGAGAAGATTCCAGAAAGGAAAAGTGTATAGAGGAGCAGCTGAAGGACCAACCCCAGGGCATCTTCAAAGCTCAGCCTCTCAGAGCAGCAGCCTCTCCATCCTGAAGTAGGTCTACGTCTGTGCTTGGTCCTTGTGCTGCTAGGCCCGGCTCCCAGGGTTCGCTCCTCCTGCCGGATACAGATGATGGTGCACTGGCCCCGCACCAGGCCCTGCACTCATCTTCAGCAACCTGCCCACATATTATCCCACTGAGGGTCTGAGGCAACGGAACTTGCTGCCCAGGACAGGATGAGTCTTAATCCTTGAACCTAGTTCTGACTCTGTCCTCTACTTGGCATTCCTTGGCCCCAGTGCAGCCCTGGCTTTGGGATCCCGCCTAGTCAGCCCTAGAGGGCATCCCCTCTCTGCCTGTGGTTTGGCTGCCTTGTGGTATGGCTGGAAAGAGCAGAGGCACAGAGGCTGGGGAAACAGAGGTGAGAATTCATTAGTGATGTCACTTGGGAGAAGGAAGTGAGAAAACTGGCCAATAGCAGCTGGCCCCATGCTTGAGGGAGATCATCGTTTTGAAGTGTTTCTCAGTAAGATAGGTCCTCAAAGGATCTCCTCCTCCTCCTCCTCTTCCCCCTCCTCCTCTTCCTCCTCCTCCTCCTCCTCCTTTTTCTTCTCCTTCTTCTTCTCCTTTTCCTCTTTCTCCTCCTCCTCCTCCTCCTTCTTATTCCTTTTTTAAACATTTGTTTCCAGAAGGGTATAAGGAAAAATGACTGAGCAATGGCTATGTCATGTGGCATGGATAGGAAAGAAATCCAGCACAATTTTTTTAATATTAAAACACTGGAAAGGAGACATTTGAAAGGTATATGGCAAAAGGATTTTAGGAGGGTCTTGGAATCTTCATACATCATCTTTAATGGAAACAAATCTTCTGGACACGGGCTATCCCATAGATATGCAAGTCCGGAGGCGATCTGACTTTGCCAGGCAGATTGGGGATGGAGGGCCCCAGGCTCGAAGTTTCTGTTAAGCAGAGACGTAGAGCCACACAGTTAGGAGTTTCTGCCATTGATAATCAACTGAAAATTAGCATAAGGCATCTTTATTTTTTTATTTAGGATTTTCTTTTCATAAAGCATCTTTTATTATTTTTTTCAGAGAGACAGTATGAGTGGAGGAAGGGGAGAGGGAAAGGAGAGAGAGAGAATGTCTAGCAGGCTTGATGCTGAGCATGGAGCCCAAAGTGGGACTTGATCTCACGACCCCACGACCTGAGCTGACCTGAGCTGACCTGAGCTGAAATTGAGTCAGACATTTAACCAACTGAGCCACCCAGGTGTCCCTTAAGAAATAATTTATCAAAGTGAAATTCAGTAACACAAAACATGAAAACTAGAGATGCCTGGGTGGCTCAATTGGTTCAGTGTTTGACTTCAGTTCAGGTCATGATCCTATGGTCTGTGGGTTCGAATCCCATGTTGGGTTCTATGCTGGCAGCTCAGAGCCTGGAGCCTGCTTCAGATTCTGTGTCTCCTTCTCTCTGCCCCTCACCCACTTATGCGCTCGCTCTCTCTCTCTCTCTCTCAAAAATAAATAAACATTAAAAAACATAAATACTAACCATTTTATTTTTTTAATATTTATTTGTTTTTGAGAGACAGAGCGAGAGAGCAAGCACACAAGCAGGGGAGGGGCAGAGAGAGAAAGGGAGACAGAGAATCTGGAGTGGGTAAGAAGTGCCTTTTCATGATAAATCCAAAAAACTTTAAAATGCATTAAAAAATATTTAGACCTTGAAAAGGCAGTTTGCAGAAAAAAGCCAATAAACCTATGAGCAGATGTTCGCTAGTGTATCAAAGATGTAAATGAAAGCCAGGCATCATTTTTCATGAACCAGATTAGCAAAGAAGAGATGACCAACAGTGCACAGTGTTGGCAAGGGTGTAGGGGGTCGGCCCTCTCACTGCCTGCTGGGGAGATCTGGAAACGGGGGGGACACTTTGGGAGAGCACTTGTTATCCACCGTTAATTTGCATCGTGTCATCTGATATCTAGGAATGTAGCCCACAGATGTCCTCACACAGTATGCTAAGACATAAATAAAAGGATGTTTTGCTTGAAAATATTTTCAAAAGTGGAAACAATCCAGATGTCCGTTAATAGGGGATTAGTTAAATGATGGCTTGTCACTACACTGAAACCTGATACTGCTTGTAGAAAAGAAAAAAAGAGGGGTAGCTGGGTGGCTGGGTTAAGAATCCGACTGTCAATCTCAGCCCAGGTTTTCAGCTCAGGTCTTGATCTTAAAGTCGTGAGTTCAAGCCCCACACTGAGCCCTGCACTGGGTGTGAAGGCTACTTAAAAAAAAGAAAGAAAGAAAAAGCTTTCTGTGTGGTATCATAGAAGTATCTCTATGACATCCTATATTTTCACATGCAGTGGTGTTTCTATAATTTATATAATTTTCACATATAATTATATAGGTTAGAATATATAAAAGAAATTCTCAAGTCCCAGACACCAAAGTCTTACTACGATTATCTTGGGATGAAGGAGGGCAGCCACGTGGGGATGTAGGTAGATTGTCTATCTTATGCGTGTCTAAATGCGTGTCCTTGTTTACAACGAATATGTAATACTTTTTTAATCAGAAGCGGAAGACACTAACTTTAGGAACCTGTCAGATGTGTTTGACAATGATGACGGTTGCACAGCTCCTACTGTGCGCCAGAGATGGTCCTGAGTGCTTTTTGAACACTAACGTGCTTCGTGTGTACCTCCTGGGGCGGGCGCTGTCATTCTCATCGTCCCCACTTACTGTTGAGGAAGTGGAGGCACCGGAGGCTGATGGTTTGACCTTTTTTTTTTTCTTGCTTAATTTAAATTAAGATATATTTTACATCATAAAATATACCCCTTTGCAATGGTTTTAACTATATTCACAAAGTTGGGCAACCATCACCACTGTCTAATCCAAGAGCATTGTTATCACCCCAAAAGCAAACTCCATACCCATTCGCAGCCACCCCCCCATACCCTCATTCCTTCCCTGACTCCCACCCCACCCCTGACAGCCACCAATCTGCGTTCTGTCTCTGTGCATTTATCTATTCTGGATATTTCATGGAATCATTCACTGTGTGATGCTTTGTGTCTGGCTTCTTTCACTCAGCGTCCTGTTTTCAGGACTCGTCTGTGGTGTGGCATGTGTCAGTCTTCCCTTTCATGGCCGAATAATACTCCATCATATAGATGTACCCCATTTGGGGGTGGCAGAGTGGCTTGGTCAGTTAAGTGTCAAGTCAGCTCAAGTCATGATCTCTCAGCTCGTGAGCTCAAGTCCTGCATCAGGCTCTGTACTGACAGCTCAGAGCCTGGAGCTTGCTTCCAATTCTGCCCCTCTCTCTCTCTGACCCTCCCCTGGTCATGCTGTGTCTCTCTTTCAAAAATAAATAAATATTAAAAAAAAGATCTTCCCCATCTGTCTATCCATTCACCCATTGGTGAACATTGGCATTGTCTCTGTGTTGGACCCTTATGAACATCTGTGTGTAGGTTTCCATGCAGATACCTGTTCGTTTCTCATGGGACCTGGGGGTGGCATTGCCAGGTCACATGGTAACTGTTTCACCACGATGACAAACTGCCAGACCGGTTACCGAAGCAGTGCCACCCACCCACATTCCCACGGCAGCGTTTGACAGCCCACGTCCCGCACGTGGGGTTCAAATCAGTCTGCTCGTAGCCATGGTCTCCCCGCCTCTGTCCACTCAGGGATACTTGGGAGAGGTCCTCGGACATCCCTGCACAGGGTGACTTGCGGCGAACCAGCATGTGGCCTCAGGTGGACATTTAGCATTTCTGACATTTCGCCTAAGTCTCCATGTATATGAACTTGACCATGGATCATCCAACCTGAACCCCCCGCCCAGCCCCCCGCCCCCCGCAGCATCCTGCAGCCCGGCCGGCATCTGCCCTCACAACTGGCCCTTGCCCCCCCTGCTCAGCTCACCACCCTCCCCCTCCCGCTCCTTTCCCCTGACTTTTTCCTTCTGCAGTTTTCCAACAACAGTCCATCTTCCACGCTCCTGCATCACCCATTTTTGCTGCCTGTTCTGTCACCTCCATATTCTCTACCTTTCCAGCTCAGCATTGCACACCCAGCTCCCAGGTCTCCTTCCTCAGAGCTGTCTCGGAGTCCTGACCCTGCCTGTTCCCACACCTCTGTCCTCACAGTGCTCCCGCGCCTGTCATCCCTGCCCCGCCGTGAGCTCACATCGGTGTCCCGAGCACCTCCCTCAGTGCCCGGCACAGAAAGTCCTTAAGAAGGACTGTTTAGTGGGTTTGTACTTCGTTTGTTCAGTGCGCGTACGTGGAGTGTATACTGTCCCCACCGGACACGGGCTGGGTAGGGGGGACACAGGGAGAAAACACATCTAACCAACAAAAGGCTTATAATAAGATTGCAATAACTACTCACTTCACAGGGGTCGATCCAGATTTTATGGGATGTGAAGTGTGTTCAGATTTGTGGGCCCTGTTACAAAAGTAAAATAAAGCACATCAGGACTCCTCCTAGGCCTCGGAAGATGCCCGTGTGAGGCAGGGTCCTAGAGCTCCCGTTTTGCTACCTTCAGGGAAAGTCCTCCTCCGGGCTCAGGGTGACATCACATAACCTTGCCTCAGGTCGGAGTCCTCACAGAGCCTGAGTGACAGAAGTCTGACTGTTGCGGAGGTACAATTCATTCCGATTTGAATCACAGGTGGTTTTATTGGAAGTCTCTGTGTTGCACTTGGGCCTGCATGTCATGCGTCTGGAGCAAGAGGTGTCGCCTGACCTCATCTCTTGGCCTGCCCCTGGGGGGGGGGGGGGTGTTTCCCTGCGTCCTGCCAGCGCTCGGCTCGTCCGCCGCTGTTTTCACGGCCCTCGATCCTGTGCACATTCTCGAGGCAAAGTGCTCCCTGCGCTCAGCTGCCAGGGAGGGAAGTCAGAGCCTGCACCGCGGGAAGCCCGTCACAGTCACACTCTCCCCGGAGCGTTGACGGTTTGCGGCCGGGCCCCTGCTATACGGCAGCTGTTAGCAGCGGTTGAGAGAGAGGTTCTTAGCTGAGTGACGGGACAGGAAATCCAGAATTTAAAATGAATACAGTATCAGGAAAAGTCAGGAAAACTACGTTCAGATTTGTGGAATTTTAAAAAAAATGTTTTTTTTTCCCCTTGCAGAAAGACGCTTCTTGGGCCAGTTTACGGTTCTCCCGTTGAGCAGGTCCAGATCCTCCCGGTGAAAAGCCCCTTGGACCTGCAGAAACGCTACATGGTGTTTATTAACAGAGACAAGGTATTCGCCGTTGCTCTCTGCCTCTGTGAGGTGACTCTGTGGGTTTTGAGGGGCACAGCCCCGAGCAGGATCAGACTCGAGGACGCTGGGTGTCATAGCCAAGCCCGTCACTTCGGTCCCAGTCAACAGTGATACTGAAATGTGCCATAAATGAGTGAAAATGCTTCTTAGGAGGCATTTTTGAACACAGTTAACTGTATTTTCTGTACTCCCATGAGGCCACATGGTCACCAAAGTATTTTTTCTTTATGATTTATTTACATGGAAAAATCTGATAAAGACATGCAAACTAGTTACACTTAGTTCTACATTTAATTAATAATCTATTGAAATGCATAAAATCATAGGATTCAGAATTAATCAGGAAAGCCTTGGATATCTGACTCTGAAGACAAGTGAAAGCTTCCTTCCTGTGTCTCTGCTGGGACATGGTGTCTCTCTCCTAAGAGACCGCCCCCACCCCACCCCCAGGGTCAGTGCCCGTGAGCTTCCAGCCATGTGAAACGTGTGGCTCTCACACACTGAGGTGGTCCCAGATGCTCACGTCTGGTGGTGGTGTTTCTGGTGGGAAACAGCACCAGAGGTGACATGTGAATGTGCCAGGCCCTAGCCTGGGCCCCCGTTGTCTGAATCTGAATTTCCAATTACATATTCCTTCCTAGGTTGGACTTCAGATCTTACCAGTCGATGGCAATCCACATAAGACATCTGCTATTATATGCCATCCAAACGGGGTGGCTGGAGTGGCCCTTTCCCATGACGGGTGCTATGCCTTCACGGCAGGAGGACAGGACCGATCTGTGGTGCAGTGGGAAATCAACTTAAGGTACGTGGTGAGGCAAGAACCCTACCCCACAAGGAAAGTGTCAAGTGTAGATGCTCTTTTCTTAATGGTCATTTATTTTTGAGAGACAAACAGACAGACAGAGTGAGAGTAGGGGAGAGGCACAGAGAGAACACAGAATCCTAAGCAGACTCCCGGCTCTGAACTGTCAGCACAGAGCCCAACGTGGGGCTCGAACTCACGAACTGTGATATCCTGACCTGAGCCGAAGTCGGATGCCTAACCAACTGAGCCTCCCAGGTGTCCCAAGACCCACTTTTCTTAACCAGTAACCGCAGGCGAGTGTTAACCCCTAGAGGCCTGGCATTCAGGTTCCTCTCCATGACACCTGCCCATGCCGACGTGCACACAAAGGTGACTGCTCACTGCTCTTTGCAGCGAAGGCAGCCTGCTTTCACCTTGTTCAGTGCGGCCCCTGAACTGCTTCCCACTCTGTCATCTACAAATTCCCACCGGCTACAAAGACCTGCCCAAATCTCCCAAGCATGTGTAACAGACATAGTACGAGTCTTATTGGAAACATGTGTGTCCACTCTGCTCTCCTCACCCTCCTGCCCTGAGCCGAGACGCCCTGCCTTGGGCGAGGCTGGAGAAGCCCAGGCTGAGCCTCGGAGAGTACCCGCGCTTTGAGGTCCAAGGGACGGGTTTGGGTGTGGAGCCCACTTTCTGCTGGCTGTGCGACCTAGGGCATGTTTCTTAACATCTCTGATCTTTAGATTCCTTGTCTGTGAAAGTGGGGTGGGGAAGGAGGGTAATAACAGGGACTTTAATAGGATCCCTGTTAGGACTGAGTAGGTTAATGTAGGGAAAGCATCCGGCACAGAGCTAAGGGCTCAGTCCATTATCTCCTCTCCCCATTCTTCCTTGTGAAGGTCTTATTAAAGAGCCTTCCTGAAAAAGGGGGCAGGTCCTACAGTACTCCTCTCATCCTCCCAAACTCACTGAGCTGCCACGGGGCAGAGCCAGTGCCCATCCCTGAACACCTTCTCCAGCCCCTGCCTCAGACGCAGCCCGGCAGCGGCCCCTTGAAGAGCTGGTACACACCAGCTCTTGAAGAATCCTACCTCCCTTCGGTTCGTGGCTCCCAGTGGAAGTGTAGCCTCTGCCATCTTTCTTTTACGGCAGACATCGAAGCTTCTTCTCGCAGCCTGGACACGAGCAGAAGTAGCCAGGTAGGTCTGCTTTGGGTCCTCGCCGGCCTCAGATTGCAGTTGCAACTCTGACCTTCACCTTTACCTCTGCCTTCACCCGGGAGAGCAGGTTGTGGGAATTTGGGAATTCGGAAGCTGGAGGTGAGCTCTCACACTGAAAAGCGCTTCCTGATTGTGTGGCCGGTCCCTGGAACGGTGGCAGCGAGCCACACCCTGCTGAGAGAACAGAATCCCGACCCCCCTTATCAGTTTTCTCTTCTTCTCAATAATCATGGTAGAGATTAAAGAAAAATAAAAAGGCACCCACTTTCCAATGGCTTTCCTGGGCCTGGCCAGAGTCCAGGCTTCCGAGAATTTCAATTTAATCTGTTGTGGGGACAAAGGATCATTATAAGCTAATTAGCACTTCATTGCTGCTTCTGGTGTCTTAATATGTTCAGTGCTTCACTAATGGGAAGAAATGTAACAACCCTAAACAAGTACACAAACAAAACTCCCTGCTGGCCTAATAATGGTGAGTTGTAGGGTGAAGTAAAGATGAAGTAAAATCCGCTCATGTTCCCATGATTTGAATCAGGGTGCCCCTGGGCCCGAGTACCATCCCCACGGCTCACGGACCCTCTCCTGGGTAGACCCCTTCCCTTTCTCTTCTCCTGGGGTTCATTCCTCGCGTCCTGTGCTGCGCCTTTGCTCCGTCTTGGCTGGCATGTTACTTTTTTTCCCTCCCCTTGCCTGGCACATCTTTGGTTTTTATGGATTGTTTGTGTAGATAGAGCGAGCGGAGAAGTGGGTCAGAGGGAGAGAGAGAATCTTCAGCCAGACTCCATGTTCAGTGTGGAGCCTGACTCAGGGCTCGATCCCATGACCCTGGGATCATGACCTGAGCCAAAATCAAGAGTGGGATGCTCAACTGACTGAGCCACCCAGGCTCCCCTGGGACCCGTTTTTAGCCCCCCATTACTATTTTATGCTCAACCTCATACTACCTGGGGTCCAGCTGCCGGGCTCATACAGGAGCAGAAAGATCCAGATTCAAATACCACCATTTCTGCCTGCTTCCTCTGTGACCTCAGGCTGGCTGGTAGTCCCTACTGAGTCTCAGTGTCTCCATCTGTTAAATGGGAATACCATCAGTGTTTTGAGCATAAAGATGACCATCGCTGCTGTTCCTCGCCTGCCTCCTCCCCCAGGGGGCATTTGCTGAACACTTGCTATGTGCTAATTACAGTGTTCACTGCGTCTCCTGACTGGGTGCATGTACCAGAAGTGTGTTCGGCACACAGTAGGTTT
>PJEM01005955.1:0-19264 GCA_004023845.1 Helogale parvula
GGGAGGTGAAAGGCGAGGCCCCAGACCTGAGGGCCCGTGCAGGGGAGGGGGCTGGAGAGCTCTGGGGACCGAGGACTTGGGTTACACCTGGGAGATTATGCAGGATTTTAATCAGTCACGAGGCAGGGCCGGTGATGTTACCAGGCAGATTCTCCCCAGGGTGGAGGGCAGAGGGCAAGCGGGGGGTTGCTCGGGGCGGGAGGCGGGGGAGGCTGGAGTCCATCTTGGGGCTGGAGGCCCGGCCTGGTCTGCGTGACCTGAGGCACATTCTGGAGCCTGTTGGAACCTTTCTGCTCATCTAGATCCAGGGATAGAGGCTGTGACGCCGTGGGGCTGCTGGGTCAGTAAAATGAGGTCATACCCGAGCATCAGATGGGGAGACGGAGCCCCTCCTGCATGTCGGGGGAGCCAAGCGTGCCCCCAAGTCGGGGTTCGCCGGCCTGGCCACGTGGGTGAGGGGGCTGCGTGGGGCCGACGGACAGGAGGCCTGTGCTGCGGGGACTGAAGGCCTCGGGCATGTGTGTGGCAGATCGGGGCTCCAGGTGGCAGAGGGCAGTGTGCGGGGCAGGGGAGGGGAGGGCAGGGCACGCTCACAGGGAGACTTCCACAGACTGCCACCTCCCGAGGTGGGGGACGTGCCGTCCAGAGTAGAAAACACGGACACAGAAGGAAGGAAGTGAGAATCACCCACCGTCTCTTCACCCAGACACGGACACGGCTCACGTTTTGGTCTGTTTCCTTCCAGTCTTTTTTCTGTGCCCATAGTTTTGTGCAGGAACTTTACACAAAGTGAGCAGGGCCGCTGGCCCGGAAGGAGGCCGCTGTCCTGCCGGCTCCGTCCTCTGGGGGGAGGGTGAGCCTTGGCAGCCGGAGGCGCCAGCTGTGCTGGTCGCCACGCCAGAGGCTGCGCTCGCCATCCCAGACCTCCCATTTTCCTAGAAAACACAATTGTTCTGCCCTGAAAACTGAGGCCCAGACCAGGCAAAGGCGGCCAAGGAATTAAAGCATCGGAGAACTGGGGCGGTCCGGATGGAAGCAGGACTTCGCTGTCCCCAGGACCAGGGCGCGGTGCTCTCCTCCCCAGGGTCCGCCGGGCCGCGCTGAGGGCTGCTCGGCAGCTGGGAGGCCAGGGCTGAGGTCCCTTGTCTTTCCCCCTCTGGGGCCCCTCGGGGGCAGGGGCGACAAGCCCTCGCTCTCGGGACCGGCACTTGCCCTCCGAGAACCCTCGCCTGAAGGGGGCAGTGTGCCGCCACACCTGTGGACAGAGCCTGAGCTCCATCCCCCAGCCGCGGCAGCTGGGCCCGGGGAGGGGGTCTGCGGCCCCCGCAGTCCCGTCCCGGACACAGAGATGGGGCAGAGCAGCACCCTCCCTCTCGGCCTGGAAAGCCCACCTGTGGAACCCTGGCGGCCCCTGGCTGCCCCTCGCTGCAGGGCCCCGCGCTGTCCCAGGATTAAACCAAACAGCACACATTCTTCTCTGGCAGGTGCAGGCCCCACCCGCTCCGGACGGCCAACCCATGTGCACGTTTTAATTTCCTAAAACACCAGGGCTGGGTGCTTCTCAGGGGGTCGGGTGGCTGTCCTGGGGCCCGCGGGCTCTGGAGATGGCACTCGTCACCCTGGGTGTTTAGAAAGCAGCCCACGTTCCAGCCACCGTTCCGCTGTCCTTGTTCTGTGTACAAGTGATGCAGACATAAAAATATGTATTTGTGTTCTTTTCCCTTTTTTTTTTTTTTGTTTTGCAAGAACATTTGAATCCTGGACGAAGCTTCAGCCCTGTCACTTGACAACCGTATAATGTAGCCCAGGGCACTGGACTCAGCCTGGGCCCCCGATGGGGCGGCGCTGCGCCCGCCAGGTCCCAGGCCCGTGACCCGCTGAATGCACGCTGTCCTGCGCTCCCCGAAATGTCACGGGCAGAGATCCCTTCGCCCGGAGCCCCTCTCCCGGGTGTGGCTCGGTCGTGTCTGTGCGGCTTCCTGCTGGAGGGCTGCTCCCCCCCCACCGCCGCGGGCTCCGGGCTACAGCTCTGAGTGCTGCTCAGGCACAGCGCCTTTGCACGTGCTCTGAAGGCTCTTTGGTTCCTCCCTGGGGAGGCGCTCCCTGCCCGCTTTCCATCAGATTGATTCTACTTTCCTTACGGGTGTGCGGGGGTCCTCTGGACTTTGAGGACACCATTTGTCCGAAGCTGTCCTTTCACTCTGGGAGCTGGTGTTTGATGATCGGGTCTTCGATTCGGTGCCGCGGAACCCATCAGTCTTTCCCCGCGTGGGTGTTTTGTTTAAATTTTAGGAAACCCTTCCAAAGGCTGAGGTCATGACACTCTTCTCCTAGATTCGGTCCTAGGGGCTTCAGAGCTTTGTTTTTTCTTCGCTAAGTCTTCAGTTGCCCGGAACGCCAAGAATGAATTTTTGGCGTGTGGCGTGAGGGTCCGATGGAACCTCTTTCCCACGCGGGCAGCCAGCTGTCCCCGAACATCTTCCGTCCCCGTGCACAGGCCCCCTGGGCACCCGGCAAGCGCCCCAGGGCAGGTGGGCTATTTCCGGACGCTCGGTCCAGTCCCGCCAGCCGCGCTCTGTATCCACAACATGCCGTCTCGGTGACCACGGCTTTTCGAGAAGTGCCGACGTCCGGCAGAGCGAGCGCGCCTCCCTCCCTGCTCTTCAAGAAGGTGGTCGGTTTCTAGTTTTTTGCTTTTCCAGATCAATTGTAGAGTCAGGTGCCAGGAGTTTTATTAAGGCCTGAGGAGGCCCTTCACTGTGGAGTCTTCCAGATGACGGAGCAGACGTGTGTTTCTCCATTTGGTCAGATCTTCCTCTTGGTAATTTCCCCCTTAGAGTGCTTGTCTCTCCTTAATTACATACAGAAGAATGTTTGGTGCTCTCATATACAGGATTTGCTTACTTTTAGATTTTAGGGTTTTTTTTATTTTCTGGCCTCGGCTTTCAAAATACTTCGTTTTTATTTATGTGAGAGGCGAAAGTAGTCCAGAGCCCCGTCCGGCAAAGCTGTTCCCAGCCTCCCCGCATGCCCGCATGCTCTGGAACCACTCGCGGTTATTAAAACTAAGAAACTGCAACAACACTCTTATCAAGCCACAGTCCAGCCCGTCCGTGGGGTTTCCCCAGTTAACTACTAATGTCCTTCTTCCGTCCCAAGACCCGAGGACTGTTACGCTCGTAGTCGGCAGGTCTCTTCTGAGCCGCGGAAACGCCTCCTCGGTCTTCCCTTGGTTTTCATGACCTTGACGCTTGAGGAGTGCCAGTCGGCTGTCAGTGTCCCACAGCCGGGTTTGCCTGACGTGTCACGGGGAGATGGAGGGCGTGCGTTTGTGGGGAGAACGCCACCGAAGTCAGGGGCTTCACGCGCCACATCGTAGCAGGGCCCGCGTCATCAACGTGGCCTGTCGGGGGGAGCCACCCGGAGGCTTCTCCCTGAAGCCGCACCCGCCAGCTGACGTCCGTCCCTGAGGAAGACTTGTGATTTGTATCCACGGGGACGCAGACATCACTTCTTGGGGCTGGGACTCAGCAGCACCATCTCTTTTGTGGCTCACAGTGTTCTAGCCGTGTGGCCACTGGATTGGGAGTCCTTCTGGGCTAGTTCCTGTGACTGTCTGACGACTCTCCCGTCCCGTTCATTTATTTCCCGAGCCTCCCCTCCCCTCCTGGCACTTCCGGCTCATCGTGTGTTCACCCCGACTCAGAATCCTCATTCGGCCAGAGAGCCCTGGTTCCTTTTACTGGGAAATGAATGACTTTTAGGAACCAGGTTGTGGTCTGGGGTGTGACCCCCGCCCCTGGGCTTCCCGGCGGGCAGAGCCACGAGGTGTACGCCCACAGCCCGAGTGAGCACGTGGGGTCCACGTGGCGAAGGAGGAGTTCAGGCTGAAACCTCTGGCCCAGGACTCCCTCGTGGCCCGGCCGCCCACTCCCTCTCCCACACGCTCGGGGCCTTACTTTATTCTCTGACAGCGAGAGATGTGGCTCCCGTCCTCCATCGTGTATTTACTTATTTGTGTGGCCGGTGTACGTGCAGGCCCCTCCGAGGAGCCGAAGGACCGGACCGGCCAGAGCGCTGAGGTTTATGGCGCTCCACAGACCGTTTCCCAAGCCTTCGCAGGTGCCTCGGTCCCTCCCTTCCCGCGCGGGTGGCCGGGTGTCGTCCGTTCCTAACACGGAACTCACTTTTCACAGTCTGCCTTCATTCCAAGGATCCTCCGGCAGGCCGGCTGCGGTTTTTTCCCTGCGGTTTGTATACAGTGAGATCCCCTCCTGGAGATCTGCAGCGCTGCGGGTTCTGGCAGACGCCTGGACTCGGGAGCCCCCCACCGCAGCGCCCTGCGGAGGAGCTCGACGCCCCGGGGGCTCCCGCCAGCGAGCCTCTGGAAGTCAGACCCTCCTCCTCTCCCAAATGCTAGCAGCCATTGATCTGGTTTATGTCCTTGTGGTTTTGCCTTTTCCAGAATGTCATATAAATGGAATCATGTAGTGTGCGGCCACTCACATCTGGCTTCTCTCACTGCCGAGCAAAACGCACCTGAGAGTCGCCCACGTTGCTGCGGGCCTCGGTTCGCTCCTTTTGGTTCCCGGGAGGCGTCCCGCCGTGCGGACGTGGCCGTCTGTCCCTTCACCGACCGAAGGACACTCGGCTGCTGCCGGGTTTGGCGACTGTGGCGAGGGAGCCGTGCAGGCTTGCGTGCGGTGTTGGTGAACGTACATTTTCGATCGGCCTGAGGAGCGCAGGGTCCCCGTGGTAAGCAGCTGCCCGAGCTTTCCCGGGTGCTCCCGGTGCTCCCGCCCTGCGTGCGTGGGATCGCCAGGCTTCCGTGTCCGGATTTTGACTTCCGCCCTCCCGGGAAGGGTGCCGCGGCGGCCTTGAGGGTTTAACCTGCATTTCCCTAACGGCTGCGGTGTCCATGGGCCTGGGCACCTTTCTAGGTGCTTGCTTGTAACCCATTTCGTAAATTGGCTCGGGGGCTTTCCTGCTATCAAGCTGAAGAGTTCTTTATATATTCTGCATACAAGTCTTTGACCAAATAGCTGATGTGGAAATGCGTTCTCCAAGTCCGTGGCTATGTCTGCTTCCCTTAGCTGTGTCTTTTGCAGAGCAAATGCCTGGAATTTTGGTAAAGTCCAATGCGTCCATTTCTTCCCCGCGCAGACTGAGCTTGTGGTGCTGGGCTCCAAACCTCAGTGCCGCGGAGCTGGCGGCTCAGGCGGTTAAGCGTCTGATTTCAGCCCAGGTCATAATCCTGCAGTTTGTGGTTCGGGCCCCGCGTTGGGCTCTGTGCTGTCAGCTCAGAGCCTGGAGTCTGCTCTGGGTTCTGTGTCTCCCTCTCTCTCTGCCGCTCCCCCCTCAAAAATGAACAAACGTTTAAAAATTAAAAAAAACTGGTTGCCAAATCCAAGGTCCAGAGATTTTCTTTTGTGATTTTAAGAAATTTTAGTTTATGCTTTAGTTTCTTAAGATTGTATACAATACTTTTATATTTTCAGATTCTTGATGATTGCCTGTAATGTCAGGCATAAATGCTGAATGTATTAGAACTTAAACACAACATTCATACGTTTATGTTACAAATAACTTAGGAGATAGTTGTATGACTCTGAAGTGGGAAAACCTTCCTCTTTCACAAAACAGAAGATATGTGTATCACTTTAAACACATAAAACATTTTCTATGATGAAATCCACCATCCCAGGGGTTAAAGACCACACACTGGGGAAAATTCCTGTGCCTTCTGTAACAAAAAGTTAATGTCTTTCATATATAAAGAATTCCTACACATCGACAAGCAAAAATGAGCGAAAGATATGAACAGGCAATTCTGCGGGAGGAAATGCAGACGGCCCCGAGACTGCAAAGGCATCAGCGTAAAAGGAAACCCAGCATCCCGTCCTCATCCCTGCCCGGTGTGCCTGGGGTGGCCTGCCGATGGCCAGGGTGGGCCTGGGCGTGGGGAGGCTGTCACGTCCGCACACACGTGCCGGTGGAGCCTGCACTGCCACCATTTCTGGGGAAACCATCCAGCAATGTCCGTTAGAATCACCTAGGAAGCACCTCGCCCAGCCCGGTGTCAGCTTTCCCTGCAAATGGGAGGCCCGTCACCGCCTCAAAGTAGTGGCTTAAAGCTAGCGGAGCCTCAGGGGCCGTCAAACACGGGCTGGGCGAGCTCACCGCAGCGGGCGTGGGCCACGGTCTATTATCCAGCCACCAAACACAGCGCCACGTCCGTGCCCCTGCAGAGAAGTGGGGTGAGCATGTCCAGAGGCAGGGACAGCGCCGTCACATGTGTTAAAGGACAAGGTCTTACCCGGTGTCAGCGCCTGCTGAGCAGAGAGAGGAGCCGGGGTCCCACCGGCCGCTGACCGCGGAGGAGAGCCTCCGTGGATCTTCGGGTTGTGCCACATTTTACGATGAGTACTTTTTTTTTTAACAATAAAAACTTTAAACGAAGAGAAAAGAAGTAAGTCCAGACTGAGAACTGGGGGACGGATATGTACTCTTAGCAGCACTGAGCACCAGCACCGGATTGTGGCGGGTGAGCCTGGGAGCCTGAACGTTACGCGGACCCTTGCTGGTGGGTGTGGGGGGCAGGTGAGGCGCTGTGGCCGAGTGAGGGGCGGGGAGCTCGGCGGCTGCCCCTCTCCCGGGCTGGCGGCTCCTCGCAGGCGGGAGCGCTGCCGCCCTGGGTCTCCACTGACGCGAGGCCCTCCATCTGCATGAGAGGGACGGCCTGGTGGCGGAGTCCGTGTCTCTCACCAGACCTGTGTTCGTCAGCCATGTTTTATTGTCGACCTGAATGTCAAGGGTGAACCTGGAGACAGACCTAGACACCCAGGCAGAGGCCTCACACTGCCCAGGTGTCAGGGGCCTTCCACGGGTCCCTGGCCTCAGGCACACGGGGGCCACCTTAACCCCCGCACCGGATCCTTGGTACCGCGTACCGTGCCCACTCCTCACCCAGCCCTGCAAGCGGATGTCCTTTCCGTTTGTGGGAAGGCTCAGGCCGTGCAAGTCCGGCCCACGGCTGAGGGTGGGGGGACAGGTTGGGGCAGGCATGTGAGCCCAGCTCTGGCCAGCGCCGGGCCCCCTGCCTGGGCGAGCCTTCCCCCGAGGCCTGACCTGCTGTCCCGCACCTGTCCCCGCAGGCAAGAAGAGCCCCGTGCTGCTGGAAGTGAGCGCGGCCCACTTCGTGAGAACCAGCAGCTTTGCTGAGGACCTGGACCTGGAGGGGGAGACGCTGCTGGTCCCCATCACCCACGTGTCACAGTGAGTGCCGCTCGCCCGCGGAGAACGGGCTGGAGGGGCGTAGGGCTCAGGAGGGCCACCTCGGTGCTGCGCTGGGGCCCGAGCACACTCTGCTCTCCCAGAGCCCGCCACTTGCCGCCTGTCCTCCGTGACCTGGGGCCACCCGCTGCCTGGGGCCGGCTCTAGTGCCCGGGCACCGAGCGGGGGTGGGGGAGAGCAGGGGCATTTCCCGCCAAGTCCGGAAACATGATCCTCTTGCTTTGACTTATGGAAAACCAAACTGATCATTTTCCACTTGTTTTTGTGCTTTGAGCGTCTGGGAACATTGTTTTTCTCTCCCCTCGCCGCCACCCCCCCCCCCCCCCCGCACAAAAGAGGCGACTTTGCTTTTCAGCCTTTCCCCACAGAACCCCGGCCAGAGCCGTGGGACAGATGCCGCTGCTGTCCCCGGGGCTCCTTCAGGTGGAGGAAATGGCTGATTCTTCCACTTGGCTTTCCCCCAAAGCACAGCTGGCCTGGGATGCCCGCCCACCCTTCCCCACCATCACGGCATCGCCAGGCCAGTCCCCAGGGCCCGGCCGTGGAGGATTCCCTTGCGAAGGATGACTCGGTGCTCCCGGCAGGGGCACCGGTGGTGACAGCGCGCGGTGGGGTCGGTGGGGCACTTGGGCGCTTTCCGACCGCCGCCCCGCTGGGGACTGCCCTGAGGGGCCCTCCTGGGTGGGGACGTGGGCGGTCCCTCCGCCCTCCGCAGAGTCACTTGCTGACGCTGACGTGGTTTCCTCCCCACGGACATTTCTCTGGAGGGCGTGTCCATTCTGCGGGGTCCCAAGGTTGTCATGAGCACGTGCACTGTCGTCAGAGTGAGGCCCTTGGCCTGCTGTCTGTGCCCGGCAGGGGACCGAGGGGCCTGGCTGGTCGGGCGGCCAGCATAAGAGGAGGGCAGGACCGTCTCGAGATGGTGCCGCCGTCAGGCAGGACCGGACCCGCCGCCGTCGCTCCCTTCCCCGCGCCCCCCCCCCCCCCCCCCCCCCCCCCCCCCCCCCCCCCCCCCCCCCGGCTCACTCGGTGCAGGGCAGCACCCGGTGGCGGGGTGGGGGTCTTGTTCGCAGGACACGTTCCGGGACTGCATGAGCGCTAGCTCCCTGGGGCCACGCATCCTCGTGGACCCGGCGGTGGTGGGTACTTCCCAGGCGCCTATCCGTCCTAGAGATGACCAGACAGGCTTGCTGGGTACATGGGCGTGGGCAGGGGCGTGGAGCGTCGTGGAGCACAGGCCGTGCGGGTCCAGGCGGACGCCTGAAGGCGGAATGTGGACTTAACCACGCCGGCCAAGGCCTTCACAGAGTCCAGGGCATGAGAGAGACCGCAACGTGGTCAGCGTTGGCGTTCCGTGGCTGGTGTTGTGTGTGACGCCGGTGGCTGTGCCTGCCCGGGGCCGGGCCAGCCATGACCCTCAGGCAGGCAGTTACGCACAGGCACCGCCGCCCCTGCTGCCCTCCCCAGTGCCCTCCCCCTGTCGGAGCCACCTGCATTCTATCCGCTGTGGCCCGCCCCCCACCCTCCCCCCACACACACAAGGAACCCTGGAGGGACACCACCATGCGTCCGGCAGGGTGGCAAGGCCTCACCAGCTCGCCGGCCCTTCGCGATCCCCATAGGGAGGCCCGAGGTGGGGGTGATGAAGGACTGGGGGTCCAGGTGGCCCACAGCCACGTCATGGCTGCCTTCAACAGTCACCCCTTTGGAGGTGAGGGCAGTTGGCATGCGCCGAGTTTCCTGGGGACATGGGCTGCCCGGCTGCCCAGGGAGCCCCAGGAGGCAATCCAAGCTGCAGACACAGTGTCTTCACGGCCACTGGGCTGCGTCTCTCCCAAGCCCGGCCGCCAGACTGGAATGGCCCCGACGCCTGCTGTGGATGGGGTCCCTGTCCCAAACTCGCGTGGGGGGCCTTCTCGGGCCAACACTCCCAGTGTGGCAGGCTGGCCGTGGAGGGGGGGGGGTCTTCTGTCACCCCCAGTGCTGGCCGAGCCTCCACCCCACAGCGGCTGGATGGGAACCAGCTGGGGAGGCGGGAAGGGGTCCAGGCTGGGAGCAGGGAGTCCAAGGTGGCATAGAGGGGCCACCTCAAGGCATCGCTGTCCCGTCAGGTCAGAGTCAACACTGAGACAGCAAGGTATCTGCACGAACACGTCGGCACGGGGCGCTGTGCCCTGGGGAACCCCCGGTGAGGAGCATGTGACGTAGGCTCAGTGAGAGGTGTGGGAGCCTCAGAACCTAGGCACCCCAGGGCTGCAGGCTGGGCAGAGGCCCTGCCCCCCCAGGGCAGGAAGAGGGGCTCTGGCGGGCACCGTGAGTGCCCTCCGTGCCCGTGCTGGGGCTGTGCGCCTCCCTTCCCCTCCCGCCCAGCGCGCCTTGTGGCGATGCCCCTCAACTGAACAGCTCCGGCTGCTGGGGGATGCGCCGAGGCTCCCGCAGGCAGCCTGGTCCCGGGGACACCTGCCCTGGCTCACACACGGGGCAGGGATGTGCACAGGGGCCTCGCAGGGGGCAGAGAGGGTGGGAAGCAGTTACTGAAAAGCAGGTCCGTTTTTCTTCAGCATTTTACTGATGTTCAATGTGTTACTACGTTGGGTCGGATCCAGGATTCAAATTAAAAGCATAAATAAAGACACATTTTGTTTCCATCTCGAGCTCTCCCCACCCGTTGGGCCCCAGGGAGGTGAGGTCACTGCAGCCTTGATTACGGGAAGGTCCCTGGGGCTGGGCGAAGCTCATCTTTCCGGGGCCTCTGGCCGGGGCGAGGGGCGGGGAGCTGGGCGACCGTGAGCAGCCCTGGTGCAATCCAGGGGCGCACTGGGTTGGGGAGACATTGTGTTCTTGGCCACCCCAGCCCACACACGAGCCCCAGAGTCCCCCGGCAGCCCTGCCCCCCCACAGCTCCCTGGCCTGATGTATCTTCCAGGAAGACGGGTCTTGCGGGGCTAAGGGGGGTGGGCCCCTGTTGGCACCTGCATCCCCCCGACCCAGAGCCTTGCTCCAGGACTTCCCAGGGGCCAGCGTAAGGCAGAGACAGGGCATCTGGGGCAATGGGGGGAACCGGGAAAGCCCCCTCTCCAACTCCATGAGAGGAGGGAGCCCTGCCCCCAGCAGGAGCCGGGGTGCTTACGGCCTACTGCTGATGGCCATGGAGGGCCACTGACAGGACAGCGGGGGTGGGGGCCCATCTTGCACACGGTGTCCCCATCTCAAACACCCTTGTCACTCCTCTGCAGCCGTCTTCGGGGAGGCCCGGGTGGCCAAGCCCTCTGGCTGTCAAGGCCTCTACACCAGGTCCCTGAGCCCTGGGTTCGGGGCCCGGGACCTTTCTGGGGTGTGAGTCTCTCCCTGGCGGTCCGAAGCCCCAGGCCGGGGGCGGCTCTGGGACCGTGGCTCCCACCCCTGGGCAGGCAGACCCGCGCCAAGGCCAGGCCGGTCCCCAGGGTGAGGTGGGAAGGTGTGTGGGAGCGGGTCGGCACCCGAGCTGGCCTCCGCCCGAGGATCTGTGGCCCCGGCCAGGCCCGCGTCCCCCTGTCCCAGCGGCCACACGTGGATGCCCAAGGCAGGGGGCGTGAGAGGCGGACCCAGCAGGAGCGCTGCGGCCTGTGGCCCGACGGCTTCCTCTAGAAGAGGTGACCCCCGCTCCCTCCAGCTCTTCTGTCCTGGCATCCTGGAAGGCTGAGGCTCAGCTCCGGCCTGCCCATCACCCCCACCCTGTCCTGCTCTGCTGGGGACACCCGGGGCACAGACGGGCGTGGGGAGGGCCTTCCAGGAAAGGCAGGGCCGACGCTGGGGCACTGCGCGCCCCCTCCCAGGTGACCACCAGCAACTGTGTGCCCGTGGGCCCTCCTGTGACAGGATAGCCTGCAGGTCCTTGAGCAAAACCAGCCCCGTGCGCGCTAATTAGAATTTCCATGTCTCCAGCTTTCTCCTGGACCCTGCGGAGTCTCATGCCAAAACGCTCCATCTCCCTGCTCCAGCGAGGCCGCTGCGGCCTGGCTTTCATCCACATCACTACTAATGTCTCCTGAATTCTGCGTTTGTCAGCGAGGCCAGGGCCAGCCCCATGCCTTCTGGAAACGGGCAAATGTCACCGGGCTCGGCACTGCGCCCGGCTCCAGGGCCGGGGGTTCGCGGGCGTTCCGGGGACCCCGGAGGCACGAGGCGCTGAGCGAGTGGCCACCTCCCTGTTTTGCTTCTCGCCCTGCAAGCCACGCTGGGGAGGGACGAAGGGGCTGCTGCGGGGCCAGAGAACAGGGGGACGAGGGAGGGGGCCTGCCAGGCACAGATGAGACCGTCTGTCTTTCCAGACCGGTGTCCCGTCTTCTCGGAGCTCCAGACCACCTCTGTCTGCACGAGGTGCCAAGGAGACCCCGCGGGAGCCCGCTCCGGGAGTGCCGTGTGGGGCTGCGTGAGCCAGAGCCTCCCGGCCCCGCCAGCTCAGACCCGTCTCTGAAATGCACGGGGGGTTAAATGTTCTCCTAATTAAATTAAAAGCAAGGCGGAGTGGCTCAGTGGGAAAGGGACGGCACTAGGAATCAGATGCCCTCGATCTGGCTCCTAGCCTGCTCCGGCCCAGCTGCAGGCTGGCCCCGGGCCCCCAGCCCCCGGGAGCCTCACTTCCTCCCCCCCCCCCCCCCCCCGAGCACGTGAGGAGGATGCGGCCAGTGTCCGAGGCCGCTGCTCGGGGAGTGGGCGCTGCGTGCAGGCGGAGGCCCAGGGAGCGCGGGAGGCCTCTGACTCCCCCGGGGCCCCGCCGGTGAGCCCCTGGCGCCAGGCCGCTCCCCTGGCGGGGCTCGGTGCTCCTCAGGGCAGGACTTTCAGGAGGCCCGGACCAGGCAGGCGGCGCTGGAGGAGGTGAGGGACGCGGGCAGCCGCGCGCCGGAGGCGGCTTCACGGGACACCCTGGTGTTGCTGTGGAGACGTTCCTGGTGGCCGTGGGCACCCCACGGCTCGCCTGTGGGCTCTGCCTAGACCTGCCAGGGAAGACAGCCCGGTCAGGAGGCCTGCGTGGGGGGCGCAAGCAGTTGAGGGCCAGGCCCGGGCTGCGCAGGCTCAGAAGGGACAGGCCTGGCAGAGACGGTGTTCTCCGTCTCTAGCTGAGGGATGAAAGGCACGCAGACCAGCACACAGGTCTCAAGAGGACTCGACACAGTTCACCCCTGGGCGCCCTGTCCCCAGCAAGCAGGCCAGGCCACAGAGGTTCCCAGGAAGCCCCCGTGTCCCCAGTTCCTGTCACGTCTTCGGAGGGTAACCACCGTTGCGGCTTCTGGCAGCACCGCCCAGCTGTGCCCATTCCGGAACTCTCCACAGACGGGCTCGCCCAGTGCGCACACACATCCATGCGTCTGCCTTCCCTGGTGACGGGCCGTGTGGCCACAGAGAGCGGCGCTTCCCGGCCTCCCTGCCGGCTGTCACTCCACCACGCGGATGGCCTGCGCTCGGTCCCTCCTTTCCGTGGACGGTTTCCAGCGTCGGGCTGTTATCAGTGCTGAGAGCATCCAGTACTGGCTCCCTGGCGCGTGCCGGCGGCATTTGCGGTGGGCACACGCCCAGGTGTGGGGCTTCGAGGCTCGGGTTTAATAACACCACCTACCCGCTCGCCCTGAGGCCGGGGCGTCCTATCCGGCCTGCTCCCCGTGGCTACCAGCGCTGCGTGGCCACCAGCGCCGCGTGGCCACCAGCACGGGGCATTTTTCGCTCCCCTTTTAGCCAGGCTGGGCGGGGGGATCTGGCAGCCTGACGCTGGGGCCTGGCCTCCCAGTGAGCGGACGGCTGAGGCAGATGGGCCCTTTCGGTCTTATTTTATTCCACGCGCGCTGTCCTCTGGGAACGCGCCGGTGGCTTCTGCCCACTTTATTTTGGGTTATCTTTTCTCGTCGATTTGCGGGAGTTCTTTCTTTCTGCCTTCACACATCCTGGACGGGATGAGGGCCAGAAGCACGTGCGTCCATGTGCGCTCCCACACGCGAGCACGCGCACGGACATCGCACGTGAGGGCCACCTCCCCCTCTCGCCCGCCCTTCTCCTGAGGGTGTCTTCTGATGAACAGGAGAACTCTAAGTGAATCTTCGCCCAATCCGGTTAATCAAACATTTCCTTTCTGGAGAGCCGCGTGTGTCCTATTGGAGAAACTCTGACCGCTCCAAGGTCATAAAGACACTGTTTTGTTCTGAAGCAGTATCTGCTCACCTTTCGCGTGTAGATCTGCAGCCCATCTGGAATCCATTTCTGCCTCCGGTGCAAGGCTGAGATCCAGGCACCCTGTACTGAAGGCCCCGCCGCGCCCCATCACCCTCCGGCCCACTGTCTGCGTGGAGCTCTGCCCCGGAGCCCTGTCTGGTCCCACTGGTCAGATCCGAGTTCTTCCTCTTCACCAGCGCCACTGGGCAGCTGGCTGACAAGGCTCCGGCCAGGTCCCCAGCCACGCAGCTGGCTGGTGTCTGTGGGGCCCACCTCTCCACCCACAGCCGGTCTCCCCAGAAAACCTGTAGGCCTGGGGGGCTTCTCCAGACGACAGTGGGGGGAACGAACATCTGTGCAGGATCGAGTCTTTGTGACTATGGCCCTGATGCATCCTTTGTCTACTTAGAACTTATTTTTTTTTCTCGGCCTGTAGTTTCCAGTGTAGCGACGTGACAGTGTCACGGAGATTTACTCCGGGTCAGCTGATGTCTGTGTGTTCACCAGGCCCAGAGACCCTGGACAGCAGGAGCCCCGGCCAGCACGGGCCATGGCCTGCCTGCACGCCGCCAGCCTCCCGGGCCTCCGTGTCCTCTCATAGACACCGGAGGTGGGTCTCTCGGTGCTGGTGGGAGCCCTTGAGGACGTGCGGTCAGGTGTCTGGTCCTGCACCCAATTCAGCAACGTGCCTGATAAATGTTAGCCAGTGCAAAATGCCCCCTGGGAGGGGAGACCCCATGGGGGCAGCCCATACTTGACCGAGAGCTTCTGAACCCACCAGGTACCCACAGGGACATCGGGGACTATACTTAACAAGATCTGCCCGGAGGCCGTTGAGCCCCAGGCCTCGGGATGGGCTGGGGGCAAAGTACGTGGGAAAGGGCGTCCGCAACCATATTGGCCCCTGGTCCCTGTGGAGGTGCGCGGAGAGACCTGGGCCCACCGCCCTGCTGCTCAGGAAGGGGGTGGGGGGTCCTGGAGGACCGCGCCCCAGGGCAGCCACACGGGCCCCAACACGCTTCTGCCGTGTGTGCTCATCACAGCCCACCGCTGAGGACAGAGTGGCCTTCTGGCAGAGTGAGGGCCACGTTTCCCGCCTCCTCTGGGCCTGTACCGGCTGGGGGCCCACGGGAGGCCTGGGGTGCCATCTGGGAAGGACGTCCTCCTGGAGAGAAAGGGGAGGAAAAAAGCGGCAGCGGCGGCAGGAGACAGGAGTCCAGATTCAGCCTCAGAGCCTGGCGTCCACGTCACCCCCACACCCTTAGGCCTGACCCGCTTTTGCTTTGATCTTGATAAGTAATCTCTTCACATGGGCTGCAGCTCTGGAGGCTCACTTTAAAGGCGGCCCTGGGGGTGTCCTGGATGTTTGCGCTCAGGCCCCCGCCTCCGTGGGCACCAGGACGGGGGGTGGGGAGTGCGCAGAGCGCCGAGGGCCGGTGTTTTTGTTTTGTTATTTTTTAGGGGCAGTTCAAGGGATTTTCAAAGGTAACTTTGAGTCTATCGGACTTGCCTCCTAAGACTTGGGAACCAAGCCCTCTGTCAAGATCAGACGGCCTACAGCTGAGGCAGGACCGTTGCCAGGACAGAGCGCTGCTGGGGAAACTGAGGCAGGGGGTGGGGTGACTTCCGGGGGGGGTGCTGCTGGAAGACGCGTGGGAGGGGAGGCCGCGCTCAGCTGCACACGCACACTCAGCGGCCCTGCCCCCACAGTCTCCCTTGTGGGCCCCTGAGCCCTCCTGAGTCCTCAGCGAGCCGGGCCCTGTTCCTCTGGCTTCAAGCCTTTGGACGTGCTCAAGGCTGGTGCCCCAAGGTGCCTTTCCTACCCCTCCTCGCTCTCGGGCCTTCTGGAGGTAGCCTTGTGTTCCAGTGTTTCCTTTAGATTTGGATTTGTCACACAGAACAGAATCGCTTCCACTTTGAAACACTTGAATGCTTTTTTTTCTGCCGTTCTTTTTGAACTGCCCCGTGGACCCCCAGCCGGGTGTGTGGGCTCGGGGAGCTCCCGGGGGTCCTCCAGCGGGAGCAGAGGCGGGGCGGCGGCAGGCAGAGCGATGCTCCGGGAAAGGGGCTCCCGGCAGGAGTGAGCTCAGGCTGTGTGCGGGGCCGAGGGGCTTCCCCGGGGACGTCCTGCCCGGTGAGCCTGCGGGCCATGGCAGCTCCGTGCTCACGCATCCTGCCACTGCCCAGCTGCCCCCTGCACTGGGACGCGGACTTCATCAGACCTCACGGCTGGGGCTCCAGGTGGGACAGTTATCTCTGTAGGTGTGAGGAGACGGACAGGCCGGGAGACAGGAGTCCCCTGCCCAGAGAACACGCCGGCTGGTGACAGCGCCGGGGCTGGGCCCTGGGCTCCAGCCTCTGAATCCTGTGCCCCCCTGCCATCCCTGTGAGACCCGTCTCCCCTAGCGGGACCTGCGTTCCACCCACCCTGCACCAGGCCCAGCCGGCCCCCTGCATCAGGCCTGGGCTAAGAGCCCCCAGTGCCAGCGGCTGGCCACAGTGTGTCCCTGAGCAGCCCGGCCCGGCCACCTGCCGACTAGGCCAGCGGCACAAGGCACTTACTCGAGGCCTCGCCCTACTCCTTACCCTGCTGACTGTCCCGCTGCAGGCACCCCCCGCCCCGGGGATAGGGAAGAGCGGCCCCCAGGGAGCCCACCACTGGGGAGGACGGGCCGGTACTAACACGCCAGGTCTGAACTGGCCGAAGGAACAGCAAAAGTGACCTCTTGGGCCACGGTGGGACCTCACCGTGCTCAGCCAGAAGCCCCAGCCACAAGACCCGGGCAGAGGCGCCCTCACTCCTGTCTCGGGGACCAGCACAGCCCTGAGCGGGGCCAGAGGCCCAGGCTGCAAAGCCGCAGCCCCTCCCCAGGCAGAAGTGCGAGCCGCCAGGGGTCTGCCGCTTTAGAAAACAGTCTCCAGAGCAAACAAAGGGGAGCATCGGAGCGAGCGCAGCTTGGCCTTGACTCAGAGCAGCCACCACCTGGGTGCCTGGCCCCCCTGAGCACCGGGCGCCCGAAATGCCGTAAGCGCTCCTTCCTCCTGCTCGTGGCCCTCGCCGGCTCTGGTGGGCCGCGGAAGGACCACACTCTCCACCTGTCGCTACCTGGCTGCACAGGTGGCAAAGTCTCCATGACTTGGGTCACAGAGAAGCTAGGCGTGACCAGCCTGTCCACTGTGTGTGGCTGGTCATGGACCTGTCTCATTGACTGGGCTGCTGTGGGTCTCTGCCTGTGAATGTTTAACTCCTAAGGGTGCCAGAGCCCAGGGCCTGGGAGTGTCCAGCCCAGATGGAGGAACGAGGGAGGGCTTCTCACTGGTGTGCGGTGGGGGGACCATCCGCAGCGGCGCCCCGCGCTGGAGCAGGGAGAGTACAGGTGGGATATGAGGGGGACCCCCTGCAGTGAGCTCAGGGAATGCCAGCCAGGGAAGGGAGCCCTGTCTCTCCCCGCAGCGGACGGGCGGCGGCGGGTGGGGTGCCCAGCCCTGAGGGCCCCTCCGTGGTTTCCGGCTGCTTTGGGGCTTGGGGCGCGCCCCCCCCCCCCCCCGCTTGTACTTCCGGCCGCCCCATGAGGGCCTGGCCCAGGTCTCCCCGCTGGTGAGGAGGGAGGTGTAGAAGTTGGGCTGTGGGGCCACCCAGTGTGGGCTCAGGAAGGGAAGGAATGTGACTGGGCCGGGTGTGGCTGGGGAGAGCGCAGCCAGCTGCGGGTTTTTCTTGGGGCCCAGGTCGACGTGAGCAGAGACGGAGGCCCCTCTTGCGCGGCCCCTGCCACACACACTAGGACCTTTCTTTGCTGTGCGGCCGTGGAGCCGGAGGCCAGGGACACCCTCTGGAAATGTGAATTCCATTCGCTCTTGGCACAGAGCGGCTTCCTGCTTGGGGAAGGTGCGCGAGTGTGCGCTCGGGGCCACGGGCGCTGGCAGGGGAGAGGCGCATGGGCGGAGGGGTGTTTGAGGAGGCGGGTAAGGCGACCCTGGTGTCTCCAGGCCCCGGAGGGCACTCGCAGAGCCTGTCCTGCCCAGTGAGGACGAATACCTGGACAGAATGAGTCAGAAACGTGCGGGCCGTGTTGCCTTTGAAAGAATCTCTGGCTTCAAACAGTCACGGCTAAACATGCCTTTGAATCTGGAAGCCAGGACTTTTTGCAAAATAATTCAAAAAGTTTGTTGAACCGTAAGCCTTCCCTGATGAGTCCTTCCTTCTGAAGGTAACTCGTTAAAGCTGATCCGATCCCAGCCCGGTGCCAGACCGGCTTCCTGGAAACCCTCGCCAACTGCTGGCCTTTGGAAAGGCTTGTCACCCTAATAGCTGTTAAAAAAAAAAAAAAAAACGCTCTCCGGGCACCTTGGCTGCAGGGTCTGAGAGTCCTTTGTGTCCCTCCAGCTGCAGTCTTCCAGGCCTCTCTTCTGGGGCTGGGACTCTTTGCGGCCCCTTACAGTGGCGGGTACCCGGCCGCTTTCCTCCTGCCCGGCCTCTCTGCCAGTGGCGTGGCCCAGCCTTCCCAAGCCTGGGGCAGGGACAGCCCGGGGACACCCCCACCCCCTCGCCCCCCGCGGGACGCCCAGCGCCCGGGCAGTGCCGTGTCACCAGTGCAGACAACTTGGGTCCACGTTCTAGTACTTTTTCAAGTTTGGAGGGTGCCGAAGCACTAGAAAATATTTAAAGTGACACAGACGTGAGGCAAGTCCATTGAAAAATATATCACGTTGTCGCGTTAATCAGAATCAAAGATCACCTGAGAATGAGGGCGGAGAGTTACATAAAAACTACACACGCGCACGTTCCTCTCTTTACAAAATCGCCCCGTCCCGGTTCTGTAAGGACAAAACAAACGTCACGTCTCGTTTCCGAGGAGAGCTTGCGGGTGGCAGGTGGGTGGAGGCCGCCCTTCTCTGCTCCTGCCTCGCGCCGGCAAACACCCCTCTGTGCGGGAGCAGCCCCTGCTCCTCGGGGTGACAGGACCCAGAGCCCGCGGCCCGTGCACCCCGGCCGCCCCCGCCGGCCTGCGGGAGCGCCGCGGCGCAAGGCAGCGCTGCGGAGGGACTGTAAGAAGAAAAGGGCCCGACAGGCACACGGCAGAACAAAGTGGGTGCGCAGGAGGGGCGCGGGGAAGACCGGCTGTCCCCACCCCAGCCCTGACCCCCGGAGTTCCCTTCCCAGAAGGCGAGCACCGCCACCCAGTGTCCGATCGAATCTCCCCGAGCGTGTTACGTGAGCAGATGCATCCGTGCGTGCACCCTAATGACACACGCCTGTCCCCACAGCCGTCACGGTCACACGCAGCGTCTGCAGCACCCCTTTGTGACGTAACACGCCGGCGCCCCCCCGGGGGGCATGGCTACTGTGGAGGCCACGCCCCGGAGAGCCACCTTCACCGCCTGTCCCGCGAACACGGGGACGCGCCCACACGTGACCTGGGGACCACGCCACGCGGCAGGGCTCAAGGGCAGGGGGCCTGTGCCGTCCCCGGATGGGACCGTGCCTGGGGGAGCTCTGGACTCTGTGGTGCTGCCTCCATAAACACGGGGACCCAGCCGGCCTGAAAGGGGGCACGGAGGTGTCGGGCTGGGCAGGCCCTGCTCAAGGTGAGTCCGCGAGCTTTCCGTCAGTGGACGCAGAGACCGAGCCAGGACCACGGGGCTTTCTGCCGCCATGGACGGGGCTGGCGGTGACCTGAGCGGTTACCTGCAGGCAGGAGGGTCTGGGCAGGAAGCAGGCACTGGCCAGTGTGCCGTGCTGGGCCTGTCTCCGCGGGCATCCTGCTGTGAGGGGCACCTTTCCGCTCTC
>PJEM01005955.1:19364-35644 GCA_004023845.1 Helogale parvula
CCCCCCCCCCCCCCCCCCCCCCCCCCACGGAACCCTGCGTCCTGCCGCCTCGTCCCTGCTCCCGCTCTGCCCACGGAGCCTCCGCCTCCTCCGTGTCCCTTATCAAACCGGACAATACAGAGCAAATCGATTCTGAAGAACTGTAAATCTTGCCAAGATGTGAGATTTCACAAAGTGAAGGGAAGTGAAATCGAAGCCCCTCTGGAACAGAGATTAAGCGGAGATAACACAGCCTTCGACGAGGAGAAAATCAAGGCCGATGCCGAGATAAGCATTTCAAAGGGGAGAAAATGAAATAATACAAGATTAGGGTGACCCTGGGCGAGCGGTGGGGCCTCCTCCCCATTGCGTTCGTGGGGACTGTCGTTAATTTTCAAGGTAAAATCGCACCCAGGCACAACCGTTTTTCACGTCACCTTGGTCTCGTCTTCAGCAGATGCATTTCAGAAGGCCCACTCCCCCCCACCAGAACACGTTCTGACCCACGCTGCCACGAGAGGGCCACCCCGCCCCCGAGGCAGGGACCATGGCCGAGTGCACCCGTCTGCCCACGCGACCCCCCAGCAGGTGAGTGGTCCCCGTTTTCCTCTTCACTCAGCTGAGAGGTGAGCACCGGTACCCTGGTGTCTGATTCATGTTTCACTTATTACATATATTTTTAAATAAAAATTTTAAATATAGTTTATGTATTTTTGAGACAAAGAGAGACAGAGTACGAGAGGGGGAGGTGCAGAGAGAGGCGGGGAGACACAGAATCCGAAGCAGCTCCAGGCTCCGAGCTGTCAGCACAGAGCCCGACACGGGGCTGGAACCCACGAACTGTGAGATCATGACGTGAGCCGAAGCCGGACGCTCAGCCGACTGAGCCCCCCAGGCGCCCCAGCATGTTCCCTTTACTATAAATGAGGACTTTATCTTTTCAAATATCTGAGAGCATTTCTATTTCTTTCCTGGGCACTGCCTCCCCAAGCTCTCGTTTTTTTTTTAACACCTCTCCTTACTGACTTATAGGAAGTCACGTGTGTTGAAACTGTCTTATCCCAGTTTTTCCTGGGTCTTCTAGCGTCTCTATTTTTCTGCTTCTATCCTATTTTTAAACTCTGACATCAACTCTGGCAGTCTTTTGTGATGGAGTCCTCGCTGTGAAGTCTGAAGTCCCTTCATTCTGGGACCACGCGTCCGATGTGCCTTCTGTAGGTCTAAGCAGCAGTTGCGACTCGATCTGATGGCGGCGCCAGCTTCTCTCCGCCAACGTCAGCTGTCACCTTTGTGGTGCCTCAGGCTCGCCCCGTCATCTGCGTCCACTGCTGGACTGGCTTCTGGATGCCGGCGGGCCTGGTGCCGGGCAGACCTGGTGGTCTGAGTCAAGAGCTTCACGGCGCCCTCGCCAGTGTGGCAGGCACCGCCCCCCCCCCCCCCCCCCCCCCCCCCCCCCCCCCCCCCCCCCCCGCCATCTCCATGACTTGGGGGCCGTGTCTCATGCGGGGCCGTAACCAGGGCATGCGTCGCACGGCCACACATCAAAATGCCCTTTGGTGGCAGACGCAAGATTAGTGGAACAGGACGCACGGGAATGTTGGGGACCGAGCCGTCAGCTTGGCACCTGGGAATGTCAGGGCCCAGGGGCGCTGGCACACAGCAGGCCCCGCCGCTCGGGGGCTGTGGCGCTGACCGGGGCCGTTCCCCACTCACACTTCAGGGCACCTTAGGAGCAATGAATTTGGGAGAAAACAGCACCAGACACGAAACCTAGGTCGTGCAGCCGGCCTCACCCCTAGGCCGTCACCAGAAGCAAAGTGCCGACCCGATGTGCATTCTGGCTGGAATCAAAACGGCCCCACATCTCAACCTGGAGAGCAGGGGCCGTCCCGGGTCTTGTCCGGGCTGACTCGGCCCGAGGAGCACTGCCCCGGGTCCCCCGTCCCCGCCCCCTTTTGCATGGGGCTCTGCCTTCCAGACTTGGGAACAAACAGCTGTGGTCAAGGACAGATTCTGGAGCAACAAACAGCCAAGTTCGAACCCTGCGCACCACCCCCACGGGGGGCCTTGAGTGAGGCACGGAGCCGGGGTCTCAGTCTCTCCATCTGTGCTGCCAGACCCCGTGTGAAGCCTGCAGGAAGGTGACCGCGGGCCAGGCCGCGCCTTTACCGCGGGGGGCGCCTGGCGAGGCCACGGGGAGGGGGTTGGAGGACTCGCATGGGCCTCAGACAAAAATGCAGTGCGCGCTCAGGGGCCTGTTTACGGCGCCGGGCTCTGTCGGCTCCATGCCCTTCTAGATCACAGGCCGCCGCCACGCTCTGGGTGCTGCCTCCTCGGGGGCCCGCAGGACACACAGACGGCGTCCTGCGTCCGGACAGGCTTCAGATCAGCTCGTCTGATTAGGAAAGGCGCGCGTGTGGGTTTCGTGACCCTGTGTAGTCCGCCGGCATTCTCTCCCGGAGCCGGGATCCACCCCGACTGACTCCGAATTATCTTCCTCAAGAAAACAGCCTTTCAAGCCACAAATAGAAGGGGTTTATCTGTGTGTTCAAAGGAGCTGTAATGCCCCTCGGTATTTCTTGGCTCTTTGGGTAGAGTTTGCACATTTCAAAATTCATTATTGGGTATTTTTAGGGCTGTTGATTTTTTTAGTATGGGCATCATGACTTTAGTTAAACTTTTCACTCTGAGAGGATTGTGGATTCACATGCGGTTGTGAGAAATGATCGATTCCGTGTGCCCTTCGCCCAGTGTCCCCCACGGTGACGTCTTGCAGACAGTCGGGGAAGATCGCAGGCAGGATGCGGACACTGGCCCGGAGGAGCTCCTGTCCCCCGCAGGGTCCCCTGTGTCGCCCTTCCGCCGCCGGCAGCTGCCCATCCGGTCTGTCCTGGAGAGAATGCCGTGAGCCCGGGGCCTCGTGGAACCGCTGCTTCACCGGGCACGGGTCCCTGCAGACCCCCCTGCCCCCGGCCACCCCGTCTCCATGTGCCCCCGGCCCGGCCCCCCCCGCGGACCCCAGTCACTAGTATGTTTTGGGCTGTGTTGCGTTATTGTGGACGAAACGGGTGCGTTTCCGTGAAATGCCAGCCTTGCCGCACCCGGACGCCGGTGGGGTCTGGGATCCGTGAGGCTCTGGGTGATTTCCTCAAGATTGTGATTATTTTAAAATAGACCCTCAAAAAAAACGTTTTAGTGAAAAATTCTTTCTCCGTTTTGCTTTTAATTTCCGTTTTTTAGCCACTTGATGGAGGCATGACGGGCATGCCAGACCTGTGTGTGATGCACTGTGCAGCGCGAGGGGTTGGGAGGGAGGGCCGCGCCCGGAGCCGTCCCCGAGACCCGGGCCGCCTCCTTGTCTGTACTGTGCGTATTCCAGGGGCGCCCCACCCTGCAGGGGCGAAGGGGACCAAGCAGCGTGGCTGACCTTGGGCCCTGCGCCCTCAGGCTGGTCCCGGCCACGGCCGCCCGGCCCTCGGCACCCAGGGATCTGGCGGCTCAGAGCCCTGGCAACACTGGCACTGCCAAGCATGTGCCCTTCTGCGTGTGGCTGGCTGCAGTGTCCCCTGCGTCCGTCCCTGGTGTCACAGCGGTAGGGTTTCCTTCTTGTGATAAACTTCTGGGACAGCGGCGCCGTTTCTGCGTGTCAGCAAGGCACAGACACAAAGTCCTTCCGCGTCGCTGGTGCTGGGGGCAGAGCGGGCGAGAGGGAAGCCGGCGGCTCCCTGTGGGACGGAAGCGGGGAGCAGAGTCGGGCGTCCCTGCCTTGAGCGCTCCCCCCAGAGAGGGCCTCGCTCTCCTATACCTCCTGCTCCCCCCTCAGCTCCGCTGGCCCTGTCCACCCTGCTAGGTGACCCCTTGCCCCGCTTCCCCCCATGGAGAGGATGGCTCTCGGGGCTGGGTGAGTGCATGGGTCCCCATGAGGGCTCAGGGAGGGGCGCAGTCGGCGGGCCTTCGAGGCCTCAGCCTCCCTCGATGGGAAACGGGGCTTCGCAAAGGCCCCCACCTGGGCCAGCCTTCCACTTCTCTGGAGGTTTCTAACTGTACCCCACCCCCCCACCCCCTGAGCTAAGAGTCTGGAACTCCCGTGGGTTCCCCCAGGGCAGACATGTGCAGGGGCCGGGCTCTCAGAGCTGCAGGCGTCTGGAAGGTTCTGCAGCACCCTGAAGGCAGATGGAGGACCAGGGGCCGCCGCGCCCTGTGTGTGCATTGTGAGCCAGCGCCCTGCGCGGGCCCCGGGGGACCAGCCGGGGGCAGCCCTGCCCTCTCAGAGGCCCTGCCACGGCCGTTTAGGTGAAGGGAAGACACCCCAGCCCTGCACACACTCTGGGCTAAAGAATAATCTTCAAAGCATAAGAGGACTCACACTTCTCTCCGCCAGGCGCTGCGCTAAGCGCTTTATAAACATGATTTCCCTAACCTGCACCATCACAGCCGCTTTTGACGTAAGAACATTATCACTCTTGCTTCAGACGTAATCGACCTGAGGCTTGAAAGGTTAAGTCGAGGGCCCAGGGTCGCAAAGCTCCGAGTGACCCTTGAGTGGTGGATCTAATGCAATCACCATGGCGCCTCGGACATTCTTGGTGGCCTCCAAGCGAGCAGAGCTCTCTCCAGCCCCTTCCCCGGGCCCGGAATGCCTCGCCCTGCAGGTCTTAGCTGAAATGTCCCCACCTCGGGCTGGGCCAGTGAGAGCTCCAGAGCCTGCCCCCCCACCCCATTCTTAATGTGTAACCGCATGTTTATTTGTGCTCAAGGGCTTCCCAGCTGCTTCCTGCACCCGAGAGGTCGGTGGAGGCAGAAACGGGCCTCTCCGTTCAGTGTTGTTATCTCCGGTGCTTAATCCACGCAGAGCCCGTCACGGCCCCTCTGTGAATGTTTGATGAATAAATAAGTAAATGAGTAAGCGAGGGGGGCTGTGCCCAGACGGTCAGGTACAGGACCCCGGCCGCGGCCCGGCACCACAGGAGGGCCTGTGGCGGCTCTCAGAGGAGCTGTGAGGCTTCAGGACCCTTTCTCCCTCCAGCACACACACCTCGTTCTACAGGCAGCTGGGAGCCTGATCTTCCCAAGGTCTCTAATCCCCAAGGCCCGCTCCCTTCTGTCCCATTCTAGAAATGCGGAGAAATCAAACGCGTGAAGCGTGGCGGTGCTCCAAGGGCCTTGTACCAGAGGTGATTCTGGTTCTTACAGATCAAGAGAAGGAGGCTCGGGGACGCACGCGCTCCCGGAAGGGAGGCGCTCAGAGCGCTGTGCATGCTGAGGCCCGGAGTCCCCTGCCACCAGGCTGCGCTTGGACGCCGGCCGGGCCTCGTGGCCCGAGTCCTGTCCTCCCCAGGCAGGAGGTCTGCCCCCGCCTCAAATGGCAAGTACCCTCCTGGTAGCCTGAGAACCAGAGCCCTTAGATCTTCCTGGTCCCAGCCTGGGGGTGCGGGGCAGCCCCATGAAGGCCCCTATGAAGACCAGAGCGCTGTGGGTGAGGGGACGGAGGGACAGGAGGGGGTCCCAGCACTCCCCTGCTGGCCTGAGGACGCGCAGTGGCATCAAGTGTGCAAGAGAAGCCGCATGGCGGCTGGGTTTCCCGTCAGGTCGCCGCGCCTGCCGCCGCCACCAGGGGAGCAGGTCCCGGGGGCCCTGGCTGGCGAGAGGGAGGAGCTGCTTTATGATTCCATCAAAGACAGTTTTCCTATTAAACCAAGACTCATTAAAACACAGGGCTTAGTTCTGAGTAAACACTTGTAACTGTTGAGGAGAAGCAGAGATTTATAACGTGGAGTAAGAATTAAAGAAATAAAAGCCCCCACATATACTGACTGGGACCGTGAATTCTGCCCCGAAACCCGCCTCAACCCCATCTGCTCTCCGTCTCTGCTCCCGGGAGCCCCCGGCGCGCGTGCGTGCGGCTGGGAAGGCCCGGAGCCCGGCCGGGGCCTCGGGGCCTGGCGCCCGCTCCCAGGTTGAGGCGCCAGGTGGGCCCGGACGGCCCGGGCTCCGGGACAGCGGGGCCCGCTCCGCACACGCCGGCTGAGTCAGCGGCCCCTCCCTGGCCCCATGCTCACGGCCGCCTCTCTTCCAAACCGTAAACACAAAAGATGGCCAAAGGTACGCTGTCCACGGCGTTTTCCCGAGACAGACAGAACCCAAGGAGGGCCTTTTGTTCCCTCCACTTGGAAGCATCTCCCTGGCAACCCCGTCTCTCCTCAGTCAACAGCGGCTAACCCCATCCGTCCCTTTATCAAGACATTGTTTAGAGCAAATAACTCATTAACTGGTCCCACAACTTGGGACCCTTTCACACCGGCTCTCAAGAGGGCCTTTCCGCTGAGAACGAGGCGCGCTGGCCGCCGAGAGCGGAGCCGTGGGGGCCGTCTGGTCTCGGCCGGGAGACAGGCAGCTGTCCATTCATCCGCTGCGCCCACTGCCCTCCCGCGGGATTAAGGAACCGAACAAAAGGGGAGCTGCGTGGCTGGGGTGACCTGTCCCGTCTCCATCCCTGTGGCCTCTCCTCTGAGGCGGCCCAGCGCTGCCAGCACAAGACGGGTTCCAGGGGGGCCCCGGGGGCTGGGTCCTCACAGACTCCCACAGCGTCCTCTCCCGCTGGGAAACATGCTTCTTCGGCAAAGACACTACATTCCAGAACTTTCTAGCTGACCTCCCCTCCCTTCCTCCGTTTCTGACATTAGCTGTTAGAAAAGCAACAGACTTGCTTTCTTGGTGTCCCTGCAGTGACTCTGGCAGAGGAGAGAGCCCCTTGTCCGTGGCACCGAAGTTGGGGCCCGGCTCTTGTAGGGGGAGGCGGACGCGCCGATCTGGGTGGGAGCCGGCGGCTCAGGGCTCCTGGAGGAGCCCCGCGGCGGCCGTGCCCATCTGGGGGCAGGGGAGGGAGGGCGGCTCTGTTCTGGTCCCAGCGGGGGATGCCCCCCACCCCAGACTCCTCCAGAGAGTTCCCAAGTCATAGATCAGGGCTTTGCACAGACTCTTCCATCAGGGAGTGGGTTTGTGTTCCTGACCCACCCGGGACACTGTGGCTGCTCCAGGGGACAGTTAGAAGTGAAATGGCTTCAGTTTTTAAAGTCCTGCCCTGTTCCTTCACCAGCTCCCGCCGCCCTGCCCAGGTGTCCTGCTTCCTGGCTCTAAAATGTGCACCTCTTGGGACAACCCGTGGGCACAACACACTGGCTGACGGTGCTCCCTGCTGGTGCAGGTGCTGTGACGGCCAGACAGGGAAGGGGCTGTCTGCTCAGGGCCCCCATCCAGGCGGGACGCCCCCTGCGTGGGGCTGGCCGGCACGGCTCACAGGACCGCACCTTCCGTCTCCCGCCGACGGTTCACAAACCCCCTACAGCACACACACCACGCCGGTCGCACCCGTGACCACAGGTTCCCATTTCGGGGGCCCGGCCTCATGTGGGGCAGGACAGGGGTCAGCAGGCCTCCGTTCACCCCGAGCTGCCCCGAGTGGGAAGGCCAGTGTGCCTCCCGCCTGGCGTGGGACCAGCGCAGCGGGGCCACCCCCCACGCCTTGTAGCTGCACGGAGGGGCAGTCGCCCCAGGCGGGGGGCTCGGGGGGGCACAGGCTCGCACACACTCGAGAGGGGAGCAGTACGTCTGGGCGGGGCAGGCCTGGCAGCTTCCGAGGGCTCCTGGCTCACCAGGGCCTCAGCCACCACCCGGGCGGGGGGGGTGTGGGGGTTGATACGAGCCTGTGTAAGTCCCGAGCACCACAGGCGAGGCCTGTGCACTCCAGACCCAGTCCACTCCCAGGACAGTCGATGGGGGGGTGGGGCTCTAGCCCCATCCAGCTCCCTACAGCCTGGGGGCGGCCCCCTAGAAGGTCCAAGTCGACGGTCAGGTGTGGGCCTTCTCCCATCCCAGCCCCTCACTCTGGGTTCTCCATGCCTTCCTGAGCTTCGCCCACCCATCCCCCACTGGCTCCAGCCTGGCTCTGTGACCCCAGACCCCAGACCCCAGCGCTCTGTGCCTGGCCAGCTGGGCTTAGCGCGACGCCACCCCACAGCCCCGATCAGGAGACCCAGAGCCCCTGCCTGCCGAGCCGTGTGATTGTTCCGAACCTGTTCCCAGCAGCAGACACCCCGGCCACCCCAGGGCAGTCCCCTGCACCTCTGGAACAAGAGTACCAGCAAAGCAGCTGCCATAAGTGGGTCTGGGAGCCTCGCTGCCAGCACTTTGCACATGAGCGCGGCCGCTCCCGGCCTGAGCCCCGGACTGTGTGGACCGAACACGGTCCCCCCCAGGCGGCACACCTACCCCGTATCGGAGGCTGGGACGTCCACCGCGTTCTCGGCCCGGTGGCCCGCTGTATGCCACACTGCCCCCCCCGCCGCACCCCACAGGTCAGCGAAGGGACATGGGCCTGCTTCCCTCTCGCCAGCGGGCCTAGAGGCCAACCAGGGTCCAGGAGCACCTCTGACCCAGGGTGAGTGAGGGCGAGGACAGCGCTGGTGACAGCCCGCTGAGGCAGGAGCATGAGCTCGGGGCCAGGATCTGGCAGCCTCCACCCTGGGGGACACAGAGGTCCTGGGGAGGACATAGTAAGTGGGCAGGTCCGTGAACCCTCCGTAGAGCTCTGGCCTCACCCAGTACAGGCAGGGTCTGTGGCAGCATAGGGCTCCCAGACCTCAGGGCCTTGGGATGAGGCCTGGGCCGGGCTGACGTCTGCAGAAGGTTCCGGTCCGGGGATGCCACCCCTGCACTGCGCGGTCCAGGCGGTGTCCCTGCCTGCACGGGGGCCTAGGGCTAGGGACTGTTCCCTGTGCAGTCCCCTCACCCCTGGGAGGCGGTGTGGCTTCTGGGGGAGGGGCCTCTGCCGAATCGGTGGCCATTGCTCCCCGGCCAGGTCCCAGAGCCCAGGGCACCTGGGCTGGGAGCCAGCAAGGCCTGGGGAGACTGAGGACAGGGGCCTTCCAGAGGCCCAGCCATGCCCCCAGCCTCCCAGCCCAGTCCCTGCTCGAAGCCTGAGCCTGAGGGGCCTCAAAGGCCAGACTCGGGGTCCCGCGGCTGTCCTGGCGGGATGGAAAATCCCCAGCGCCTGGGCCCCCGGCTGAGCTGTGACACTGAACTCCTCCCGCCCGCTGGGGTCACCGGGCCCACTGCTTCCTGCTTCCCTTTGATGTCTCCCGTGTGAGGGCGGGGCCGGCACCCCTCTGGGTGCGGGCCCACTTGCTGGCTCGCTCGGCTGCAACCGGGAGTCTGTGCTTGTGGGGCCTGGGTACGCTGGGGTCAGGCGGAGGCCCGGCAGGGAGGGCGGGTGGAAAAACCCCGGCCTTAGCAGGGCGCTCAGAGGGCAACAGAGGGTCTGCCTCAAGCCTCCCATAGGGCACGTCGGCCCCCTGCCTCCGCTGTCTGCATGAGCCTCTGTCTAGATGAGGAAACTGAGGCCTCCGACAGTCCCCGCAGGTCACCGCATGGGGGCCTTGCTCTGGTGCGTGGGACACTTCCCAAGATGCTTCAGGGGCTGCTGCTGTTTGCGGGCGCGGGACCCCAGCCTCCACGGGTGCCCTCCCATGTCACAGGGGCTGGGCGGCCATGGGCGCGCCCTGCCTGCAAGCCCAGTGCTCTCCGGGACGCCGGGCCCAAGTCAGCCCCTTCAAACCGGTCCAGTAATTCCAATCGGTACCTGCTGGTTTCAATCTCAGTGACCAGATGAGGAAAGTGAGGCAGAGAGGAGGGGACCTTCCCCACTGACACCAACCCCATCTGCACTAGAGCCGGGATGCCAGCTGGGTGGCCTGGAGCTGTGGTTTCCTAGCACCGTGGGCTGCCACCAGGCCACACTTGCAGACTCACTGCCCAGCCCCAGAGCCGGGCACCTCTGAGGGTGAGAAGGCAGGCGGAGCAAGGCACGCAGCAAGGCTGAAGCGACCTGGGGAAGGGACTGTGTTCTCTGCTTACCCCTCCAACTAACTGCAGAGCTGGAGGGCAGGCTGGCTCTGCCCAGAGGAGCCCTGGAAAATGGCAAAGGATGACCAGGGTGGGCGGGGCCTCGGGCCAGGACAGGCCCCCTGGAGGCGAGGGAGGCAGGGGTGCCTTTTACAGGACTTTGGGGAGCAGTTGCCCCACCCCTCCCCCGCACTGTGCTGGGCTGCGTGGGAGTCCGGCCCCCACCTGCCTACACAGGTAGGCCTTTGAGACCCCAAGGAGAAAAGCCGAGAGGCCCAGGTGACTGGGGAGAGCCAAGCCCCGCCCCTTTTAATGTTCAAACAGCTCCGTCTGCTGCCTCCGGCGCAGGGGGCCAGGGGCAGCTTTGAAGTCAGCCCTTGGGGATGGTCCTATCAGCCCCCGCACAGATAATCTCCCACCCAGCCCTGGAACTCAACGCCACTCTTGGGGTGCTCCCCACCTTCGAGCCTGAGGCCTTTCTGGTGGCCTTGGGAAGAGCCCCATCTTGGAAGTGGGGAGTGGAAGAGGGGGCGGCCCTGCCCCTCCCTAGAGATCCCTGACCGGTGCTGGGCCTCCCTCCAGGCACCTGCTTCCCCAGCAGAGCCCTGGATGAGGAAGGGTGTGCGGAGAGGACCCCGCTCTCCCTAGCCCTGGCTCCTAACCCCCACGTCCCGCCTCAGTCCCCGATGCCAGCCTAGGAGCTCACAGAGGGCCCATCCGATGGCCCCGGCCTCCCAGCGCGACTGAGGAGCCCATGGCGTAGGAATCTGTCAGCGGGCTCCCTTCTGGATTCTCAAACACCCGCACATTTCAGGACCAAAGCATAGGTCAACAAGGGGCCCCGGGGCCCTTTGCGGCTTCGGGGAGCCGGGGCGGCATCGGGGCCTCGCAGCCCGGGCTGCTCTGGGTGGCGGCCGGCCCTCCCAGGGGTGCAGCCGTGGCTTCAGGGTCCCTCTTGGGCTCCCAGGCCCCCTTCTCCGATGACGGGGACGGTGGCAGGCCATGTGGCAAGCGCGGACGGGCTACTTGGGAAGCCATGGCCGGTGCGAGGGCCGCGAAGGGCTGGGGGAGCCGTGCGTCTCCTTCTCCTGGTTCTGCAGCAGTGGCTCTTCCAGGGTTAGGATGGGGGGCCCCGCGGCCCACCCCAGGCGTGAGCGGACACGGTGGGCCGGCCTCCCAGAGACTGGGCTAAACCCTGTACTCTCCTGCCCAGCGGCCTTGGGTGTCACGCTCGGCTCCGCGTGGCCAGGCTGCCCTTTGCTGCACCTGCTCGTGCGGACGGCACCCCTCCCCGTCGGGCCGTCGGAGGATGACCCAGGCACGTTGAGGAAGGTGAGGCACTGGGTGGCCCAGAGTGCTGTAGCTGCTGAGTGGCGTGTCCCCCTGTCTCAAGAATGTCCCCCGGCCAGAGAGGGGCCAGTGCGAGAGCAAAGGCCGGGGCGGGGGCCCGAAGCGGCCACAGTGGCACCCCCTCCAGCATCATGAAGAAGGTGCCTCAGGGGCTGGGGTCTGAGTGAGAAGTGACTCTCAGGGAAAGAACCGTGGGCACTGGGAGGGGGGCACAGGGGGGTGGGCCTGCGCGTGTATCTTAGTGCACGAGTTACAAGTGTGTGTCAGGAATGTGGGTGCAAGGGGGCCGCTGGTTAGACCCCTAAGGGGTTCCCACCCAGCGGCTGAGCTGCAGCGTGAGCCCCGAGCCCTCTCCCTGCCGGGAGCCCCTGCTCCTCCAGGGCCCACTGGCGAGCCTGGCCCTGCGTTAGCCGCCAGGAGTGGGTGCAGGGCAGAAACTCGAGGGAGGCGTCCTGACTGGGGCTGAAGGAGCGCGCGGCCGCGGGAACAGGAGCCTTTGTTCTGGATGCTGGAGGATTCCTGGCGATGCGGGGGTGGGGGCTGCGCCTCGTCCTTCTTGGGCCTTCTGGGAGGGGCGCTCCCAGCTGGGCTGTGTTTAAAAATTAGCGAGTCCGAGGTCCTGCAGTTAACCCCTTTGAGGCCTGTTTGAGCCTCGGATCGGGAAGGCTGAGGTGGGCGTCGGAGCCCCAGAAACCCCGGGCCGGCGGTCTGCGTGGGGTCCCCCTGGCGCCCTGCCCCCCACCGGCCCCGCGTTGACAGCCTCTCTGTTTTCTCAGCTCAGCCTGTTCAAGGCCGTTGTTCAGCTCGCTGGCTTTCCGTGGAGACTGGAGGGATTTTCCACCCTGGTGAGGCTGTGAAACAGCAAGGACCAGGCCTCCCCGTGGGAGTCGACCGGGCTCCCTCCCCGCACGTGCTGCCCCAATTCCAAGGGCAAAATGGGAGCGGAGGGAGGGCAGCGTGGGGCCCTGGGGAGAGGGGGAGAGTTGGCCGGTAGAGCCCGTGTGGTGGGCGCGTCGCAGGGGGACCGCTGCTAGGCTGGTGGTCGTCCGCTGCCCAGCTCAGAGAACCGACAGGCTCCAGAGGCCACGACCAGGAGGCCGTCACCACCGCCACCCCCCCCCCCCCCCCCCCCCCCCCCCCCCCCCCGCAACCCCCGCTGTCCCTCCAGACCCGGCCCTCGGACCGGCTGGGGGCTGGCTTGTCTCTGCTCCCCCAGCACCTGCAGCTCCGGCACCATGCGCGGAGCCCTGTCTCCCAAATGTCTCTCAGGCTGGGCGTTCCTCCCTCCAGACCCACATTCCCAGCACCTGCCCGCCAGGCCCCCTCCATGGCCTCCGGGGGCACCGCAACGCCAAGGCCGAAGGTCCCTGCAGCTAAGTAAGCTGGGGGCTCCAGGACCGCCGCCAGCACGGCCCCCTGCCCCCAGCAGCCCGTCACTGTGCCAGGCTGCTCGCACCCCCTCCTTGTGCTGTGGGCGCCGCAGTCACCTCTGCCCACCTCCAGTCCACTCTCCACTCAGGACAGGGGGATCCTTTCAGAAGGCAGAGCTGACAGGGGTCCGGGGGGGGGGGTCCCTCCCTGAGTGGCTCCGGCAGCTCAGCAAGCTCAGAGTCAGCAGCTCTGGTCTGCCTCCATCTGCAGCTTCTCCCTGTCCTAGTCTTCAGCCTCTTTCTGGCATTGGGCTCACAGGCTGCCCCCACCTGAGGGCCCTTTGCTTACAGCTCTTGTCCTGTGCCCTCCCCCACCTTCCCCAAGGAGCCTCTAGGACCCCAGACTAATTCCCAGTGTAGACGATGTTTGGGGCGCTCCCCCTGGAAGGGTCTTAAAGCATGCGCTCTCACACCGGGGGGGTGGGGGGCCCTCCTACTGCACCACCGGCCCCCCAGTGAGGTTTCTACACAGATCTGTTCAAGGACCAAATCTAAAGGGGGGCACCGACCACCGCCCCACCTCGCAGGCGTAGCTTGCCGCCTGGGAAGGCTCCAAGTCAGCTACGCCGGGGCCTGTGGCGCCAGCAGGTGCGCTCGGTGAGGGTCCTCGGCACCCCCCCCCCCCGGGGGTTCCGGCGTCCGGGGCTCTGGAAGCACGCAGAACGAAGGCGCAGAGGAAGGGTTCCACTTGACCACCCTGGGAAATGGCTCCCTCCTGTCTGGAGCTAATTTGCTCCTAGACGACTTCCTGTCACACCATCAGATGCTCGGGGCCCCTGCCTCCTGAACACAGTGGCACTCTGGCCGGAAGGAGTCTGGCTCCGGCTCCAGGCAGGCCCCCCTCTGGGAGGGCCGCATGTCACAGCCCAGGATCACCTGTGTGGCCTCTGGCCCCGACTGCGCCAGCACACACCTGCCACCCCTGCCCTGGGCCGGCGGGGCCGCTCTACCCCCCCACCACCTTGAAGCTTGGCCCAGATGGCAGCGGTGGGGGCCCCTAGTCAGCCTGGCTGCTGCGGCCCTGGAGCTGGGGACAGCCCCGTGTGCCGGGCACTGGCCCCCCAGGGAGTCCCCATTCTGTGACACTAATTGCTACAATTAGCAGGAAAAAGGCCTATTAGATCAGTTTCTTCTCCTGGCTGAGGCTGCCGGGGAGGGCCAGACCGAGCCCAGGGCTTTTCGGAGGAGCAAGGACCCTTCGGTAAATGAGGCCACATTTAAATTGCAAACAAGGGCCTGGCCCAGCCCAAGGAAAGGCTCCCAGAGAAAGGCGTCAGTTTGGCAGAGAAGCGGCTGGGGAGTGGGTGCCCGCTCGCCCCTCAAGCCCTCCTGGCTGATCTGATGGGACCGTGGGTCCCCCAGGTGCCCATCAGTGGCCAGGTCCTGCCTGCAGGGAGGACTGTGACAAAGGCCAGAGGGGGCACGAGGGAAGGAAGGACGGTGTCAGAGGAGAGGCTCACCCTGCCCTGTCCTGCCCTGTCCACCCAGAGCCACTCTCTCACCAGCCTGTGTCCCTGCAGGAGGCGAGTGGGCCCGCCCAGTGTCCACCCAGGCCACCGGTGCCCTTGCCTGAAATGCCTTTGAGTCTGCGGGTGTGATGGCTCCGGGGGGCAGCCCACGGCCCACGGGACTCGACGCACCTGTCAACCTTGAGTCACACCCCTGGCCAGGGAAGGGGGTGCCCGTGTCAGGGTCTCCCTCTTGCTGCAAGGGTGAGGCAGGGAGGGTGAGGCCGGGTGGTGTGTGTGTCCCCCTCCAGCCCCCGCAGGAGGCAGGCCAGGGCTCACTTCCTTTAAAGGGCCGGAGCAGAGACCGTCCTGGTCCCCAGAGTGGCCCTCACTTGGGGTCGTCCCAAGGGGACACATGGCTATGTCTGCACACAGTCTGATGATCACAACTGAGGGACTGCTACGCGAATCTCCTGGATAGAGGCCGGGCGGGTTGCCAACCACCCAACGCAGCCCCTCGTGACACAGGGTGCGCCAGCCACAAATGTCCCCCGCGCGGCGGCCAGGAAGTCCTGGTCTGGGGAGCCAGGCCCCCATGTGCTGCTCACTCTGTGTTCTGAAAATGGGATGCCCCCTCCTGGCCCCTCCCTTCCTTCACCAGCGGTGCAGCGGCCGATCCTGGAGAGGGGACGGGCTTGCTCTCGCGAGGCTTCCCTTCCAAGGACACGGGCGGGCAGAGAGATGACTAATGATCTAGAAAATACCACGGTGCAGCCTGTGCTTGCAGCGGCTAGAGACCGAGGGCTGACCCGGCAAGCAATGGCATGGGCGGCGTGGGACCGGCTCCCTGACAAGCAGCATTTCAGGCGGGACCTGCCAGGGGAGAAGGAACTGTCACAGGACGTCCATGGGGACGGGGACAGGCCAGCCAGGCAGGCAGGGGGGCCGGCGCACGGGCCCTGAGGCACTTGGCTGGAGAGGCAGGAGCGCGGCGGAGACAGGCGGGCAGGGCAGATCTTGTAAAACCTGATGGAATTTGAGTATTATTTCCTAGAAATAGAAACCACTAGAGGGTACCTGGCGGGAGACTGACGGGGCACGCGTGCCTCCGTTCATTCCTTCTCGGCTGTGGGGACGTCACTGCACGGGGCGTGGGGTGGCTCACAGCCCGGAGCCCACGACGCACCGCCGCCCAGCGCGGGCCTGGGGGAGGCAGCGCTCCGTTCCCGTCCCCACCCCACCCCCACCAGAGACAGCAGCTCGGCGTCACTTATTTCTGTCCTGTGCGCCTGCGCCCTGGTGATGCGCGGAGCATCTTCTAGCACGTCTGCGCCGTGTGTGATTTCCATTTAAATACGGAGCTGCGGACTGAGGCCCTCGCTGTGTTTGGCATCGGGGTCCGCTCGGCGCCGTGTTTGCACAAGCCTCCGGGCCTGGAGCGAACATGGAGTCCTCACTGCTAACCGCAGCGCCGGGCCGGCCCCCGCCCCCACGGGCAGGGCCGCGCCGGGCTCGCACACACAGCCCCTCGTTGTTCTGCCCGGAGCTGCCCTGGCTGCCTCCCCAGGAGGGAAGCTGCTGGGCTGCGGGTATTAAATATGTCATTTGAGGAAGAAGTGCTGGACCGCTCCGCAGGGCGTCTGCCTGCCTGACATCCCACCTGCCGCCCACGGGGACGCAGGGGCGCTGGGTCCTGCCTTTCTGCCAGCACTTGGCATTATCCGTCTTTCTAATTCTTCTCCCACAGAGAAGGCCTCTTGCTGTCATCCGCATTTTGGATGAGGAGCTTCAGGCTCCTTCCAGAAGCTCGTCAGCCCCCACCCCCTGCAGACCGCCCCTCGCGCCCGCTGGTCCGCTGTCCTGCCTCCGGCTTTCTCGTCGGTTTGCTGGACCTTCCAGGAGGTTTGGCGATTGCTCCTCAGCCGTTCTGTTTCAATATCTTGTCCTTTGTCGTCTGTAACCTGGGCAGAGTCACATGAGCGAGAGGGAAAATGGCAAGTCACGTCTGTCTCAGCGGTGGTGACGAAAATAGTTTGACCTTTGCCACCACGGATTTATTTAACAGAAATGCTTTCATTGCACGCATTCGAGTTCGTAAATTTCAGTCTTGAAGTGTGTGCCTTCCGGGCCCCGTGTACGACCTGAGGCCACCTGGGCCATGAAATTATTCTTC